>VCRD01002721.1:68984-79765 GCA_006783055.1 Trinorchestia longiramus
TATATATATATATATATATGTATATATATATAGAGAGAGAGAGCCGTTTCAAGCGCGCAGAAGATGGCCGACGCGATAATAATCTACAATTATTTTATACTATAGCTAATATATATTTCATTATATCATTTTGTTTGTATGTGTTTGTTTATAATACCTTAAAACATGTATTTTCCATTGGAATTATGATTAATTTGAGGTTTTTGGAGGGGATTGGAACAGATTAAATGCTTTTTAGTTATTTCTTATGGGATAAATTGGTTTGATTTACGAGTTTTTTGACTAATGAGCTCGGTCCAAGAACGAATTAAACTCGTATGTCAAGGTATTACTGTATTGGAAAAACATTAAAAAAAAGTAACGTAAAAGAATAAGGAAACAAGCAAATACACTCATACAAGAAATGACACATAAGAGGAAGCAGTATATGTAAGGCCTAAAATCTAAGCTTGCAGCTGACTGCTACAATAATTGCAAATCCATATTGAGTAGCCAAGAAAACCACTAAGGCTGATATTTTCCCATGACACAGTGAAGAAGAAAGACCATTAACATACCTGTTTGACCAAAGCTAACAAATGATACATATTTCCAAGGAAATGAAAAGTATATAGAAAGGGCTGAAATAAGCTTTCATATGTGTTATGAGTGCTGGCTTAGTTAGTGGCTGGCCACTGTGAACTTAAAACATATTTGCTTCATTGACTTCTTACTCCAAAAATTTGGTTGCCCCTTACCTCCAGAAGTTCAAACAAATTGCTTGATAACAAATAGCTTTTAAACCAGGGGTTCCTAACCTGAGGTGCAGGTACATAATTGGATATTGACTATATGTTGGTATTTTTATTTTATTTTGGAATGGACTAACTTTGTTTTCATTTTAGAGACGAGTATCGTTATTTAGTGGCCGTCACATACATAGCTGAAAAGATTCAATCCTACCATACATTTAACGTGTTCAGTAGTTCCTAAAGTTTAGGACCTAAACTGAACATGTTTGTTGCCGGGATGAAACAAGTTCAGGTGTCAGCTGTTCCTCACTGCCTGGCAATTTTTGTTATTGTATTTGAAAAAAATGGAATTTTCCAAGAATTTGAGAACTAGTCCTTGCAGTATTTAGTACCATTTTTACTACTTCGTCATTTGTTCTAGTTCAAGCAAGAGATTAATTTTCTGAGGTTTATCCCAATGTTAATTTACTGTACGTTTTAGGGCTACAGTTGTAATTTCCTTTACAAATTATATTAAAGAATGAAGTAACAAAAATTTTTTTGATAAATATTATTTGGAATTTGTATAATTTATCCTCGAGCAAAATATAAATTTCAGGTTGTGCTAAGTTCGAATGAAATTTCTCTAGCTGAAAAAAAGGTTGGGGACCCCTGTTTTAAACAATAATAAATTTCTATACAAACCATATTTTAAAGAAACAAAAATTGAGTTATGTGCTACTATTTTAGATAGAATCACACCTCAAATATGCATGACTGTTAATGGTCACTGACAAGAGTGATAAAATGAAATTTAACACATTGAAAAAGAAGAGGAAGTTGAAAAAGAAACCGGCTGCGATCTTTGATGTACTGATTGATTCCGTGAACACAGAGCATCGGAACACGTTTGAAGTTGTACATGACTTTTATGTAAACATAGGTATGAACGTGAGATTAATTAGATTTAATTTAGAAAAATAACATTGTTTATAAAAGCAGTGGACACTAACACTATGCACTAACCCTAATAGGTTAATTAAAATTAATGAAGGAATATTATCCTTTGAGAAGAAGATACAAAGCAAAATGCTTGGTTCTGCCCCTTCTGTGACTGTGAATTACTATTTGGCTTCCCTCCATGCATTGAACTAGAATAATTAGCTTACCTCACTCACACAATTCTCAGCATTCTTATTCCATTGAACAGATGTAAGGAACTTTGTTAGGCATTCTTCATATTCATGAACATCGCTAGAAATGCTAAGCATAGTGTGACTAGTCAACAACTAGTAGCTGCACAGGGTTATTCTGAAAATAAAAAAATATGAGAAACTATCTAACTACTACTTGTTGAAAATAAAAAACAAAACAATTAATCCTTCAATTTCAAAAATTATAATAATTCAATTTCCATCAATATTATGATAACCACACCGGTTCCATAACCAATGATACACAGATAAAAATGGCAAAATTTAGAGGATTTAAAGTAAGACTCTATCTTAATTAACACGGATTTCCTGTGTAGTCATCAAGCTATCATTCTACCATCAGTATTGACAATGGATAAACATTCTCGTCCTATATTGTTGACTAAATGTTCTCTTCCCATGTTATTGACTGAACGTCTCCCTATATTATTGATTTAACATTCTCTTCATATGTTACTGACTGAACATTCTCAAACTATATTATTGACTAAACATTCTCTCCCTACATTATTGACTAAACGTTCTCATACTATATTATTTACAACACTTAGCTCACTTTTCTTCGAATATTATTCTCACCATTTGTTCCAATATTATTCCCTACATTTAGCTCACTTTAAATTAGTGGCAATATTATTAGTGGCAATATTATTATTATTAAAAAAGTGGCAATATTATTAGTGGCATGAATATTCAGTAGTTAAGATTGAAGGTTTCTTCATTTGTTCTTTCAGATTTTTATTTTTATTATAGCAAGTGAAAATGGATTAAGTTCTTGCAGGCAGATTGACTAGATAAGCAACAATGGAAATATTTTGTAGTGTTTAAACAACCAATTCATATGTTGTTGGGTGCCAACAGAAGTGTGCTTCAAAAACTGTAGTTTTGTGATGTTGATAGCTAGAGCCACGCAGTCACAGTTAGCATTTTTCATACTGGTTGCAGAGAGTAAGGATGAGGCAGTGGAATTTTATAGGAATGTAAGACTTTTCTTGCTGCATCAATGCAAGAGAGCTTTGCATGTTTGCTTGACATTTTCAATTTCCTAACTTGTATTATTTTAGATTAACCCTTATATTCTGCCATGTGATTCCCACTGCAGTTGCAAAATGAGCAAGTATTTGAAAAGGAAAAGTATTTGCTATTGTTAAGACTGCTACACACAGCACATTAAGAATAGAACAAGGCAATAGGAACGAGCCTTTTGGCCCATTCTTGGTTCAATACCGAAGTCTCATGCCGTTAAGAGGCAGCTTTGCCATTATCAGCGATGTCAAAACCTTTGATACCTGAAACATTGTAATATCTTCTTTACTGAAGTACTTGCATTGTACTGCTGGAATCCAATCTAAAGATATATTAAAAGAGTGGTATACTACAAAAAGCTTTAAACATTTATGTATTATCCTTACATTTGTAAACGCTCAAACTTGATAGCTCTCCTAAACAAGTGCTTCAGTCAATTCTCTAGCGCAGATCTGCTTCCCAAAAAGCACAATGATCAACTTAAGTAGTCTAGTTTACTGGTAAGTGCTACTCAAACATAGTGGAGGGCAAAATAATACAACACGTTGATTAAATCCCCGGATTGCACATTTATAGACCACGTAAAATTACGAAAATTGGACTATATATAAACAATAGTTTAAAAAGGTTGATAACATATCTAAAACCCACAAGTATTTAATAGAAAAAATACATAGGAACATCTATAATAAATACGTTAACTAAAGTTTACAACACATTTCAAGATATATATACATTATTACTTCGTTGTATAGCCCTTATTATTAATTATGGCTTCGAGACATTGATAGTAGTTCATTATCAGCCTTTTACAAGTTTCGGACGTAATCTTATTCCATTCTTCAATGCAAATTTCCTTGAGTTCAGTGATGTTATTGGGACCTCTCTTCTGAATATTCAATTTCAATTCCCTCCACAAGTTTTCGATGGGATTCGTGTCCGGGGATTGACTTGGCTATTCTAAAATATGTATCTTCTTCGTCCTCAACCATTCCTTGGTTTCGTTTGCAGTATGCTTTGGTGGATCGTTTTCTTGTTGGAATTTACATCCATGTTTCAATTTTAACAAACGAGCCGAAGGTAGGAGTTGCTCTCCCAATATTTCACGATATTTCCTGCCATTCATGGTTCCTTCAATGATACGAAGTTTACCTACCTCTGATGAGCTGAAACATCTCCACACCATGATTGAGCCACCTCTAAACTTGACAGTGGGTATGGTGCACTTTGTTTATACTCTTCGTTTTGTTACCTCCAAACATGGTTTGTGCTGTTTCTCCCAAATATTTCGATTTTGGTTTCATTTGACCACAGTACTGAGATCCAAAACGCTGCTGGATTGTTCAATTGGTCGTTGGCAAACTTCAGCCTGGCCTTGATGTGACGTTTCTGGAGAAGAGGTGTCCTATGAGGGGTGCGGGAGCAAAGACCTTCATGGCGTAGTGCCCTGCTGATCGTGTGTTTGCTGGCTTCAATTCCAGACGCCTTGAGATCATCCTTTAATTCATCACGAGTAGTTTGAGGCATCTGCACTACTGTTCAGACCAATTTTCGAGCAACACGGTCGTTAATCTTCCGTGGACGGCCAGTTCGAGGCTTGCTGAGAGTCGTATTGCGGCATTTCCACTTACGTATTATGGTTCCAACCTAGGCTATAGGAACACAGTCGTGCACTTTTATTCCGATATCCCAAACTTTCATTATAGAGCTGCACAGTAAGTTTGCGAAGATCTTGGCTGATGTCCTTATTCTTACCCATGCTTACGACCTTACAGAAGGAGAGCTGCTGTACCAATGACACCTTATTGGAGATGAATGCTGACGAAAGCTCGGTTGCCAAATAGTAGAATGTATCAAACATTTTTGGAATAATCAATAATTTTCATGTATAATATCAAGAAAAACGTCGGGTACTGTAAAATTTTGTTCACGTATTTTTTATACGTGTTCCTACATATTTTTTTATTAAATATTTGTTGGTTTTAGATATATTATTAACCTTTTTATACTAGTGTTTATATACAGTCTAATTTTCGTAATTATATGTGGTCTATAAATGTGCAATCTGGCGATTTAAAGTGTTGTATTATTTTGCCCCCACTGTATAGAATAGAATAGAATGCGGCTATAGGAACGAACCTTCTGGCCCATTCTTGGGTCGGATAATTACTTCGATAATTATTCGGTTGTTTACCCAAGTCCCATGCCGTATTTCTAGCCGCGTCAACCATGTCGGCAACGGGATCCGAACCCGGGTCTTTCCGCTCGCAAGCAGATTCGCTCACCAGTCGACCAAGCTGGTGATAGTCGACCAAGCTGGTGATTATTTTTGTAGCATTCAGGAGTGGTGAAGGATACTTGCATAATATGATACCAGCACACCACATCCAACAATTTTAAGGATTTTAGCAACATTTCCTTTTCATGGTGACAAATTGGCATGTGCCTAACTATAAACTATTTAATTAGAGAAATATTTAGTCATTGGAAAATTCTTTGCTACAGGCTTTCTATGAGGATTGGGTAATGAATTTTGGTATTGCTATGCAACAGAAGTTTTACAACATTGTGCAGGAGTAATAAGGTACTTTCACCTGAACTACTGGATAAGTGTCTGTTGGAGTCCACAAAATTCAGAATTTTTAGTTCATTTTTTTGTGGTTTTCTAGATTTTGGTTTAAGATAGCTACATACATGTCGAGTTTGTACTAGGAACGGGGAAAGCTGTCATCTAGGGGACAGGGAAAGCTATCAATTTGATAGTTTCCCTACCATGTTGCAGACCATCATCAGGTGAAAGAATCTGACAAGAAGATGCTGGTTGTGATGAGGTGGAAAGTTTGAGTTTTTAAAAAGTTCATGAGAAAGCTAGGCATCTCAATCTCTTCCTAAAGAGGAAACAGAGCTAGTCCCCTGTTTCTGCCTCCTTTTGAACATAAACGACTAAGAAATAAATTAAGAAGATAAGGGAGGAGTAAAATGAAGAAAAAGTCAACAAAGGTTTGAAGAGAGATGGTAAATAATGTAAAAACTCACAAGCAAATATTATTTGAGAAATATTTTAAAGAACAGACTGCAGCCCTTCACTCACAACTTCGAGCAGCTCCTTTCCACTAATCAACCAAGAACTACCATCACAGCTGTAACTGAAACTAAAACTGAGGGCTGATGACAGTCAGTGCCTTTATTATGGCCTTTATTTCTCTCTAAAACACACACATACAACAGAGTGGCATCCCAGAGTTTTTTGCCTGTGTATCAGGGTTGTCTAAAATAATTGCTCAAGGGCCACCCTGGATTATTCTATGCAAAAATACCCAAATGAGAGTATCACTGAAATAGCAAGCTTGTCATAAACAGCACTCATGCTTTGGCAGGTAGTACATTCTAGTCCAGGAAACTGACTATTAACATCAAAGTCTCTTATCCCATGCATGCACTAAGAAAATTTTCACTGCATCCACAACAGTCATGTTGTATTCCTAATCCAGCCCTACAAGATACCTCATACCCGAGTCCTCTACCACACACCTGGCAGTCCCCAAGTTCCCTCCATACTGCTCACAAACCACATTCATGACACTCTCTCGCTCATGCTTATATTTACTACATTCTAGGACTAGATGTTCAATTGTTTCCTCTACTCCTCTGTTACACTACAAACAACCTCATATTCCCCTCATTTCACCTCCATTAATGCCTATTCACATTTATCCCTTTGGCTACTAAATTATTTTGTGCAAATGCAGGTTTTGTTCTTCTGGAACTTAGGTTAGGTTAGGTAAGCCACACTAATATTATCAGGATCCAACTCAAAACACACACCTTCCTCTTCAACATCTGTCTGAACACTGTCAATGTATCATATTATGGTTAAAACCGTCACTATTCAAAAGTGAGTATATAAAGGACTGTTCTGACGCATGGTTGCCTTATTCCTATGGCAAACCTAGCTACTAGAATTTTTAAAGTTTGTTTGGGACATATTAATCCAACGGTAATGAAAGGGTGAATGCCTTACATCTCTCAGCAAACAAGAGTTGGCTGCCAAAACTTCCATCATAAAACATTTCAATCCTTGGTACATCCTTATGGACATACCAAGTTAAAGTAGCCTTCCAATCATACTATGCTTCCATTAGTTCAAACCACCCTTTTTTTTAGTTTTCCAATTTCTTTCCACTTATTGCAATCCCACTAAAGTCCTTCACCTCTATGATTTCTCAATAACCAATCATCCATACATCTTCCAATTCTAACACAAACAATCTTCTGAATCTTTAGTTTTCTAGCATGCCCCCAGCAAATTTTTTCCCAAAGACTCACTTGGAATCCATTCAAAAATTTATTTACTACACCTTTTATTCTCCATTCACTCAATTCTCACCTTATAATTCAACACAGCCTTTACCATTCTTTCAGAAAACAGACTCCACCCTAGATCCCCTCTAATAGCTTCTACAGCCATCCATTTTGGGATGCCTAATGCCAAATGCCCCACCCTATTTTGCAGTACCTTCAACTTTTCAATGTATCTTCCAGTCCATGCCATAACATTTATACCGAAGATTATGCTAGGCACCACAACATACTCGTACTTCCAAATTTCTTTCGCATATTCATACTTATTTGCTCTATATTTGGCCACACTGCTTAGTCTTCACCACTGCATAGCTTTAACCACTTTCTCACGTTTTGCTCTTGCATATCATTTTCCCTCAAAATAAATCCTATGTACTTATATTCCTTTGTTCTGCCAATCTTAACTTCTTCAATTTTCCACTCTATCTTTGTCAGTCTCATCACCATTTATATCCATGACTTTACTTTTATCTACTCCAAATTTTACCTTGAAATCTTTACTGTATCCATTCACAATCTCAAGCATCCTTTGCAGTTTCTGCTCTGATTCACTAACCACAACAATGTCATGAGCATACAGCAAGCAACTCAGTTTCTCCTCTCCAACTTTCAGTCCAAAACCACTCATTCTGAGGCAGACAGCTAATTCTTCTGTGTATAGGCCAAACAGTGAGGGAGACAGGGTACAACCCTGTCGCACTCCTCACCTGTCCTGTCACTAAATCTTCCAGCCGGTAGAGTGCACATGTATTATCATTCAAACTTTTCACAATGTTCCTTATCTTCTCAATAAAACTAATTTTTCCCAGCACATCAAGTAATCTCACATGGTCTACCCTATCATACACCTTTTTAATATCCAAAAATGCAAGATACACCTTTTTACTTTCTTTCCTCTTTGTTTTAATTATTTCGCTTACCTCAAACAAATTGTCTTCACCACATCTATCTCTACTAAAACCAATCATTTCTTTACCATTACTCTTTGTTTTTTTTCCATATATTTCATCCTCTCATTTAGGATTACAAAAAATCTTACTGACTGTGTCAACCAGAGCTATAGGTCTATAGGTTTTTAGTTTTTTATACTCTTATGTCCACCCTTATGCAATAAACTACATTACATTTATTCCACTCATCTGGGACTTTTTCACTCCTCCACATTTCATGAAAAAAACAAATCAACATTTCAATTATATTCCCACCACCATGCTTACAGAACTCATTTGGAATTTCATCAGGACCACTTGCCTTCCCATTATTATCCTTTTTAAAAAATATTTTATCTCTACACACATAATTTCATCTTCTATTTGTAAACCATACTCCCCAATCGGTAGTTCCTGGTTCTTCATCTATCAATGGCTCATTCATTCCACCAACATCTTCAAAAAAGTCCACAACTAGACTTAGACTTAGATTTGAGGGCCAGAGTTTGGCTGGGGCCTTTGAAACAGCCTTCAATTTCCTCTAATACACAGGCACACAAAAAAGGCATTCCAGAGTTTTTCTTCTGTGAGCCAGAGTCATCTAAATTAATTCCTCTAGGGCAACCTTGAGTCATTCAATGCAAATGAACCAGCCAACTGAGGACATCACTGGAAGATCCAGCTTGTCATAAACTGCCTAACCTGCTTAGGAAGTAGTCATATTAAGAAATGAATGATGATTCAATATCATTTTTGCTAATACCATGCATGCACTAAGAAATTTTTCATTGCATCCACAACAATCATGTTACATTCCTGATCCAGCCCTAGAAGATATCTCATACCAGAGTCCTCTTCACCTCACCTGACATTCCACTGGTTCTCTTCATACTGCTCATGGACCACATCCATGAGGTTCTCTTGCTCCTGTTCATATAGACTACATTCTAGGACTAGATGTACAACCGTTTCCTCTACTCCTCTGTTACACTGCAGACATAGCCTTGTATTCCCCTCATTCCACCTCTATGTACACCTATTCACACTTAAAACTGTACATCTGATGGCAAACAAAAGTTGGTTGCCAAAACTTCCATCATAAAACATTTCTAAACTTGGTACATTCTTACTGGCATACCACATTAAAGTAGTTTTCCCATTCATACTATGCTTCCAATTATTCAGATAATATTCTTTTGTTAGTTTTTAAATTTCTTTCTTCCACTTATTGCAATCCCACTAGATTTCTTTACCTCCATGATTTCTCAATAACCAATCGTCCATAGGTCATCCAGTACTAACACGAACACTCTTCTGAATCATCAGTTTTCTTGCATGCTCCCAGGAAATTTTCTCCCAAAGACTTTCATTCAGATTCCATTCAAAGATTTGTTTAACTCACCTTTTATTCTCCATTTGCTCAATTCTCACCTTATAATTCAACACAGCCTTTACCATTCTTTCAGAAAACAGACTCCACCATAAATTCCCTCTAATAGCTTCTCCAGCTGTCCATTTAGGGGCACCTAATGCCAAACGCCCTACCCTATTCTGCAGCACCTCCATCTTTTCAAGGTCTCCTCCATTCCATGCCATAACATTCATGCCAAACATTATGCTAAGTACTGCAACATACTTCCAAATTCCTCTGAAACATTCATACTTATTTGCTCTATATTTGGCCACACTGATTAGTCTTCAAAAATGCAAGATACACCTTTTGATTTTCCTTCCTCTTTCTTTCAATTATTTCACTTACTACCAACGAATTATCTACACCACATCTATCTTTCCTAAAACCTATCTGTTCTCCCCCATTACTCTTTGTTCTTCAACCACATGTTTCATCTTTTCATTTAGGATTCCACAAAAAATGTTACTTACTGTGTCAGCCAGAGCAATAGGTTTATAATTTTTTAGTTCTTTCATACTCTTATGTCCACCCTCATGCAATAAAACTACATTACATTTATTCCACTCATCTGGGACTTTTTCACTCCTCCATATCCTATCAAACAAACATCTCAACATTTCAATTATACTCTTGCAATAATCGGCACTGAAATATCACCTTCAGTATCCGACCATCACGCAGTAGAATGTTTAATTAATGTAGCAAAAGAGAAACCGAAATCCTGCTTAATTACCTACCGTATGGAGACTCTATACACACCAGAACTTTTCCAGGAAAAACTATGGGATAGGAGGAATGAATTTCAAGGTATGGAACTCACCGATGAAGTTGACAGTCAAGTCTCAATCTTCAATGAGAATTTCTTAGGAGCCTTAAATGAATGTGCACCATACACCACAAGGAGAGTTAAACTAAAGCATACCGCCTGGATAACGGATGAAATAAAACAATTGTGCAAAGTGAAAAAAAATTACTTATACGAATTTAAATGTAACAAATCGAACAACTCTCTACGAGACCGTTATAAATATCATGCAATGGCTCTCTGTTGTTAAGACTAACAGTTGCAACTCAATGGTATATTCTAACCGTAATTCGCTTACCTCTATTCGGCTTGCTCTCCCGT
>VCRD01002722.1:57256-67430 GCA_006783055.1 Trinorchestia longiramus
GAAGAAAACACTCACTTGATGGTGCCCTGGAAGAGAACACTCACTTGATGGTGCCCTGGAAGAGAACACTCACTTGATGGTGCCCTGGAAGAGAACACTCACTTGATAGTCCCTTGAAAGAAAACACTCACTTGATAGTGCCTTGAAAGAAAACACTCACTTAATGGTGACCTGGAAGAGAACACTCACTTGATAGTGCCTTGAAAGAAAACACTCACTTAATGGTGCCCTGGAAGAGAACACTCACTTAATGGTGCCCTGGAAGAGAACACTCACTTGATGGTGCCCTGGAAGAGAACACTCACTTGATAGTGCCTTGAAAGAAAACACCCACCTAATGGTGCCCTGGAAGAGAACACTCACTTGATAGTGTCTTGAAAGAAAACACTCACTTAGTGGTGCCCTGGAAGAGAACACTCACTTGATAGTGCCTTGAAAGAAAACACTCACTTAATGGTGCCCTGGAAGAGAACACTCACTTAATGGTGCCCTGGAAGAGAACAGGGTCCTGGGGAATAATGGACACGGCAGAGCGCAGAGTGTGCAGACCCAGACTCCGGATGTCGATGCCGTCGATCTCAATGACGCCGCTGTCCAGCTCCACCACACGCAGCAAAGCCACGATCAGTGAGCTTTTGCCTGGCAGAACAAGTCATTTTGCGAGCTTATGTTTCAAGTATTAGGTCAGAACTGTATCAAGTATTGAGACAGAACTGTATCAAGTATTACCTCAGAACTGTATCAAGTATTGAGACAGAACTGTATCAAGTATTACCTCAGAACTGTATCAAGTATTGAGACAGAACTGTATCAAGTATTGGGACAGGGCTGTATCAAGTATTGGGACAGGGCTGTATCAAGTATTGAGACAGAACTGTATCAAGTATTGGGACAGGGCTGTATCAAGTATTTGAACAGAACAATATCAAGTATTGAGGCAGAACTGTATCAAGTATTTGGACAGAACTGTATAAAGTATTTGGATAGAACTGTAACAAGTATTGGAATAGCACTAAAACAATTAAAGAGACAAGACTGTACCAATTATAATAAGACTGTATCAAGAATTAAAACATTTGAGTACTTTACACTATAATATCACATAACTACAATAAAACATCCCATTAAGACTAGGTGTACTCCCATGGACTAATGCCTCCCTCACCTGCACCAGTTCGCCCCACCACCCCAATCTTCTGGCCCCCCTGCACCTCAACGTTTATATTCTTCAGCACAAGAGGTAGGTTTGTTCTGTACCGTAAGCACACGTCACGCATCTTAACAGCGCCAGCACTGGGCCACTGCACACCTTCAGGAATGACGCCGTCTATGTGACGAGGAGCTTCTTGAGGCACGTCCTGGTAATAGAACAATTCGTTGAGGGAAATAGATTTCAAAATACAAAGTAGATTTTTCAATAGGAAGTCTCTCAAAATGAATCCGTAGCCAAACTGTGAACTATGAGGTGCTTGACATAAAGTCTTTATTGGAGGAGAAACATGCGTTTATAAATAATTCATATACAAATATTTGTCACCCACACAGCAGTGTAAAGAATAATACCTGCATACAACACAAATATTCATCACCGCAGAGTAAAGAAGCCCTTCATGAGAACTTGTCCAAATGAGAGCACTGAATATCTAGAACAACTTTTCAATGTGTAACATACATACACCCCAAATAAACTACGAAAAAACCTTACCAGGATTCAGAAAATAAAATAATTAACAAATAACACTCCATTCCAGTACACTATGCAGTACATGTATTAATACTGGATTTTAGATGAACTTAATAGAAAGTCGTAACAGGATGTCCAGCGTCGCTGGCACGGCGCTTTTAACTCGAATCAACTTATGCTTGCCAGATTATGACGAATGGGTTTGAACCCAGGACTCCTGCATCGCAAGCGCAAGACTCTCGACCACAGTGATGGCTCAGGAGGGAGGAAAGCCTTAACTTCAAAATTACCATAAAATACAAGCACGTACACAATGGCTCACATACACAGACATACGCCGACGAAGGCAAGCACACACAGGCAAGGTCACACACAGACTAGGGCACACAGGCAAGGTCACACACAGGCAAGGTCACACACAGGCAAGGTCACACACAGGCAAGGTCACACACAAGCAAGGTCACACACAGGCAAGGTCACACACAGGCAAGGTCACACACAGGCAAGGTCACACACAGGCAAGGTCACACACAGACTAGGGCACACATACACACACAGGCAGGGCCAGCACAAACGTAGGCGAGGTTATACACACGGACGAGGACACACAGAGGGGCCTCACATAAGCGTACTCGACGACGCGCTCAACGGAAGTCATGCGCGACTCAAACTCCGACTTGATGCGCATTATGAAGGGCAGGAACTGGCACATCTGAGGACACACAGGACACTGCGTTACCATCTGTTCCTGACATAGCTTCTCTTCCGTGAAATGTAGACGACTCTGAATACTCGACTAATTCGCAGAAACATTGATATTTTTTTCGCTCGTATCAAGGATAGTCAACCAAGAATGAGCTCCAACAGGAATGATTATACAATGGAAATTAAATAACCAATAACGAAAAAATGTTCTCAGTGTAATTGTCCGTGATTGTAAACAAGAAACGACGATTATACTGACGGTCACTGTACTTTATAGCACATGGATTAATACTATTAATATACACAGGGTTCAACTACTGTTTTTGCGAAATCAGTACGATCATCCGAGAGAAAATTAGCATAAACTCGAATCAAAAAATCAAACGACCAATCTATTCGTCAAAATTTTAGCATTTTGGTTGGTCATCAAAAAAACATCATGAATATCTCAGAAAGATTAATGCCTCTCTGGGAACATTGAATACAACTAAAAATACTTTGAACAATTGGCCCCAATCTTAAACGTAAGCATACATGTAACACATAAGCAAATTTCACGAATGAAACCTAACATTCCTGAGGAGTCAAACCATAGGCGTCAGGCAGATCAGCTAACAAAATTCATACGTATGTTGAGTGAAGTGCGTGTACGTGATTGAATTAACTTAAATGATTAAGGTGTACGTGAACGATTGATGCCTTTACTTTAAACGGCATGGGACTTGGGTATCAAGCCACGAATAGGCCAAACCGCTCGTTTCTATTGCCTTATTCTATTCTGTTAACAAAATTGATAAATAAGTTGAGAGAATTTTAAGTATCGTGCAGACCCCATTGACACTGATGAGAGCTAGACCAGCTACAGCGGTGGAGAAGGAGCCCTTCAAGAAGACACACAATGCCGTGATGGCGCTGATGATTATGGTGGCCAGGATGTCCATCCGGAACGTGAACCAGCGATTCGACAACCGAAACACCAGCATCACGACTGTGTGCTCGTCCACCACCGAGTAGAAACTGTTCAGGGATATTTGCAATTACAGTAAGATAATTTGGCTAAAATAGTATGTAATTTAACTAAGGTAGTGTGTAATTTGACTAAAGTAATATAATTTAGCTAAAGTAATATATAATTTGGCTAAATGTAATTTGGATAAAGTAGTATGTTATTTGGATAAATTAATATTGACTTCACCTAAACAAAAACTAATCGTACTAAAATTGACTAAGAAATAGGATCGAAAACTCAAAAAAATTTCAACAAAAAACTTGCCTCAAAGTACCATAAACACTATGATGTGAAGAATCATGACTTCAATAGAAGTACTGTAATACTCAATTTACGACAGCGAAAATAATTTTACAATTTTAAGTGAACTTTTAAATGGTAAAAGTAAGCATCAAAGTGTTACGAAAAACAACGGAACGAATACATACAGTACATCAATTTTTACTTCCGCTTTAACAACTGTAAACAGTGGTCTGCAACCCGCAACTGTTATGACGGCATAAAGACATTAGTCTTGACTTTAGCTTCAACAACTGTAAGCTGTGGTCTGTAGCCCGAAACTGTTATGACGGCATAAAGACATTAGTCTTGACTTCATCTTCAACAACTGTAAGCTGTGGTCTGTAGCCCGAAACCGTTATGACGGCATAAAGACATTAGTCTTGACTTCATCTTCAACAACTGTAAGCTGTGGTCTGTAGCCCGAAACTGTTATGATGGCATAAAGACATTAGTCTTGACTTCATCTTCAACAACTGCAAGCTGTGGTCTGTAGCAAGCAGCCGTAATGAAAGCAGGATCACTACAAGACTCACTTGCTTGAGAACATCTCCTGTTGTCCGTAGGCGCGGATGACCTGCAGTCCGGAGATGCAGGACGCGGCGCTCTGCGTGGCAAGAACTTAACGTGAAAACGTGGACATGAGCGATAAGGTTAATCGAGTTAACATCATGAAGACACAATAAATATATTTGCAAATAAATATCGCCTGTGTTTGCAAACTCCTGTTGGGTACAGGGAATCTTCGAGTTACGAACAAGCATCTTCCTCATTTATGCGCCGCGTTACGATGTATTCAGCCACGCGAGAAAAACAACTAGTATGTACTACGGTTGGTTCTCAAGCTACGAACGGATCGCCGCAAAGCAGAACATGAATTTGTAGAATTTATGGCGCTCGTTGCCGTAAGTTGAAATGCCGTAAACCGGAGACTCTCTGATATTTGTACACACAAAACATAATTCATACATGTTAAAATCTGAACTGGCTGTCAAGAACACCATCAGAATGACGCTCTTGAACATTGAATGATGCACAATACATAATTTGGTTTTAGTATCCAAAAACAAGATTATCGAAAACGGACAAGAGGATTAAATTCATCTGAAGGGTTGCTGTTCGCGTACCAATACAGACATTTTTGATTTACGTAAGCTAATTTTAATTGTCATTATTTGAACAAAATGTTTCAAGATTTAGAATCTTTAAGTAAGGATGCACGAATGTGTGTCATAGGAAGACTTCATGCTATGCCACTGCATACGCATGTTAAGTAAAGTGCGTGCACATGATTGAATTGACTTACATAATTAAGATGTAAGTGTACGATTGATGCCTTTACTTTAGACGGCATGGGACTTGGGTATCAAGCCAGGAATAGGCCAAACGGCTCGTTTCTATTGCCTTATTCTATTCTGTTAACAAAATTTACAAACACGTTAACAAAATTCAGATACCTTCAAATCAGCGTCTACTATACAACAACAAATTCTCTACCTGTCCTAGATTAAGTAAGCTAAATGCATCTACAGCTAAACTTGAGAACGAACACCAACTAGCAAGAACTGTGTACGTCAGAAATGCTCCAAGTTATCACGAGAAATTAGGCAAAAATTGTAACTAGTGAACAGATATGACAGAATTTTATATCATGATGCGAAGCCTCACACTCAGGACCTGCCATCAAGAAGAAAAACGGACAGTTTGTTTCTGAAGTTTTTGCGTCACAAATAGATTGACATACATTCCTACACTCGCAACTGGTATTGCGTTTCGTAAAAGTTTATGATCTTAGAAGTTTTAAACTTCGAAGGACACTGTTTAAAGAACACATAATCGAACCTCGTCAGGGGAAAATTACAGTATCATTTTTGATTCCTCAATTACCAGTAAATCGCAAGAACATCAAGCCTCAGTAAGTAATCGTCGTAAGTAAAATACTTTAATCGTAAGTATCTATCGGAAAGTACGAAGTACGTCAACCGTACGTACGGTTCACTTACGGTCAGTCGTAAGTGAAATCGAAATTTCGTCATCACGCACCTGCACCACAGGGCTCTTTCGCGTGCTCTCGAGTCTCTTGAACTCCTTGACTCCACGGTCTAGCATCCTGCCCAAACCTAAGAACATCCCTGCACAGAGACATGGTCTGAGAGGAGTTTTCACTCTTACAGGAACTAAAACATTTTTACACCCACAGTATTCAAAAGCAAGAATGAAATTGTCGTCATCGAAGAACTGAGAGAAAAAAGCGAAAAAAACGTAAAATCGTGAGGTATCGCCATACACAGTAATGATGAATAACTTACTTGACGATACTGAATATGACTTGTGATGATACGAGTTATATGATATATTGAGATGCCTTCCCTGCGGCAACAGTGAAGGGGAATGTCTCCCCTCTGACAGCAGTGAAGTCTCACTAACAACCGTGAAGTCTCAACAACAACAACAACGGTGAAGTCTCCTTTCACACAACAGTGAAGTCTCCTTTCACACAACAGTAAAGTCTCCTTTCACACAACAGTAAAGTCTCCTTTCACACAACAGTAAAGTCTCCTTTCACACAACAGTAAAGTCTCCTTTCACACAACAGTGAAGTCTCCTTTCACACAACAGTGAAGTCTCCTTTCACACAACAGTGAAGTCTCCTTTCACACAACAGTGAAGTCTCCTTTCACACAACAGTGAAGTCTCCTTTCACACAACAGTGAAGTCTCCTTTCACACAACAGTGAAGTCTCACCTCCAACAACGACCAGCACGATGGTGAAGTATGGGAAGAAGAAGCACACCAAGAAGGAACTCGCCACCATGAAGAACACTGACTGCATCAGCAGGTCGAAGAACATCGGCATTCGGTAGTCCACTGCAAATGAACGGAGGAATTAATCGAAAAATCATAAGAAATGAGTTATAACCGATAATAAAATGAGCTAGTTCCTAATGCACATAATGAGTTTAATGAATATATTTAAATAATAATCAAACAATGATGATAATGATGCCCCTCACACATTTTTCTCCTAGGGCTCATTCCTAGGTTATCTGGTTATCACCAGCTTGGTCGACTGGTGAGCGAGTCTGCTTGCGAGCGGAAAGACCCGGGTTCGAATCCCGCTACCTACATGGTTGACGCGGCTAGAAATACGGCATGGGACTTGGGTAAACAACCGAATAATTATCGAAGTAATTATCCGACCCAAGAATTGGCCAGAAGGTTCGTTCCTATAGCCTCATTCTATTCTATTCTATTCTATTCTATTCATTACGGCTGTGAATTTTCTAAACCTTACCGCAGAACTGCTGCGACGCATGAGCTAAATCCCTCTTACAGTTCTGTTGCAGGGACACATTTTTGTAAGCCAACATGAACACGCACACAAACAAAAAGAACACGAAAACAAACACGAAGAACAAGAATGCGAACAAGAACACAAACAAACAAATACACGAATAAACACAAGAAAACGAACACACACGAAAACACGAACAAGATACATAAAAACAAGATAAAAAACAAGAATACAGAGAAGAACATTCACAAGGATACTTCAATACGAATAAGAACACGAACAAAAACAATAAGCACACACACAAAACAAGAGACACTGCAGTGACTCACTCTCGTCGATGTCCTTGCTGAAGCGCGTGATGATACGACTGGTGGGCGTGACGTCAAAGAACGAGGTGGGTGCCCGCAGTATGCTGCTGAACATCGTATTGTGCAGTTGTCTGCTACCCTTCGTCAGCCTGCACACAAATAAGAATTTATGAAATCACTCGCAAAATTCAACATCTGAATAAGTTAATGGGAGTAGGCCTGATAACAAGTTTTGATCCTTAATAGAAAGAAATATGAAAAAGAACTTAGACATGCTTGGTTACAGTGATACGCCATTCCTCGATGTGATGAAAGTTAATTATTCATGGACACTTGATGTTACTGAATTTAATAAATTGGCGATGATGTAGTCATATAAAATTATTTTTAGCGTCACATGATTTTTTTGAAAGTCCTTCAGAATAAAATACGTAATTTTTAGTAACACGGAACATAAGTTCTCGTTATGATTTGAGAGCCAATTATGACCGTACTATTAGTCCTAAAATTGAATAAAGTATGAAGTTAAACCAAGAACAACCTTTTTCATTGACTAAAATAATTTCAACTCGTTAGTATCAAATAGCAACTAATTATTGAAAGAAATGATGATTGAAAAACAGAAGTTAAAAAATCGCACATTTGTTCGACAAAGAAAGACCTATCATCACGATATAATTTGAACATGTTGAACATAGACTATGTTTCACGCTCTCTCCTAAAACATACTAATGATACCTTGAATACTACCTTGGTTTAAATGTTGATGGCGTCACTATCAGCCTTCTCACATAGATGACTATGTCAGTATCAGCCCTTTTTCATATAGATGTTGATGGTGCCACTATCAGCTCTTTTTCACATTGATGTTGATGGTGTCACTATCAGCTCTTCCCCACATTGATGTTGATGGTGCCACTATCAGCTCTTCCCCACATTGATGTTGATGGTGCCACTATCAGCTCTTTCTCACATTGATGTTGATGGTGCCACTATCAACTCTTTCTCACATTGATGTTGATGGTGCCACTATCAGCTCTTTCTCACATTGATGTTGATGGTGCCACTATCAGCTCTTTCTCATATAGATGTTGATGGTGCCACTATCAGCTTTTTCTCACATTGATGTTGATAGTGCTACTATCAGCTCTTTCTGACGTAGATGTAGATGTTGTTGTTGCCGTTCCCCAGCTCACGTCAGCTCAGGCAGCCAGCAACGCGCAAGAAGCACGCCACTGTCACAGGGTCCTCCCAAAGTTGTGTTATGGTGTGCATGTTGTGTTGTCGCCTCTGCACGGCCAGATCACGTAGATGTTGATGGTGTTAGCGCTCACTTATAGATGTTGACGATGTCAGCACTCACGAATAGATGTTGATGGTGGTAGAACTCACGAATATATGTACGTATATTGTGTCAGCACTCGCGAATACATGCATTGACAGTGTCATCACTCACGAATATTGACAATGTCATCACTCACGAATAGATGTTGATGGTTCCCTTGACGAGCCCAGTGATGATGACGACGACGAAGAGGGCGAAGTGGACACCCTGGAACATGTAGAGCTGTGGGTGTTCGCTGATGTTGCCGCGCAGGTCTGCATCACTCAGCCTGGTGGTTGTGTTCGTCAGGGTGAGATTAGCCAGTCGTTCTGTCATCAGACCGTCGCCCTGTGTTACCAAAAACACTTCATTATTCTCAAGTTCCGTTCGGTAAAAACAAGAAGTATATCCGTAAAATTATGGCTGAACAAGTCTCCGTTAAATTTGGTGACTTTAGGATATAGAACCGTTACATTATGGCTAAAAAATTTCCATTGGATTCGGTTAGTACAAGGTATGCATTGGACTTTTACTAATTCATTAAAACCAGTTTATATCCACTAGAACAAAGAAAAATAAAGACGTACAGTAGCACAATAATTCATCAAGACCAGCTTAACGAATTAGTGGCAACAGATAGTGTAACATGCCCATATCAACTAGAATAGGGCAAAATAAAGACGTACAGCATCAAGCCACCGCTTAATGAATTAGAGGCAACATGGTTATAACAACTAGAATAAGGTAAACTAACAACGTACAGCATCAAGCCACCACTTAATGAATTACTGTCAACATGCTCGTAACTATTTGAATAAAGCAAAATAAAGACGTACAGCATTTAGCCACCACTTAATGAATTAGTGTCAACATGCTCGTAAGTACTAGAATAAGGCAAACTGAAGACGTACAGCATCAAGCCACCACTGCTGCCACAACATAGCAGCCAGCCTCACGGCAGTGTATAGTACAATTCCAGCCGTCACCGCCACCCCCGCTGCTGCCCCGCCGCTTGCCTGTGCAACAATGAACAGGTTACCATAATTTGATCTCATTTTTGCATCCCTGTACAGGAATTAGATTTGACAAGGGAGAATAGGTTCAATACGAACAATGAACAGTTCACGTTTACAATTGATCGATTGCAATTTTGTATACCTGTAGAAGTTATATTTGACGAGGGAGAATAGGTTCGTTACAAATAATGAACAGTTCACGTTTACTATTGATCGATTGTAATTGTGCATACCTGTTAGAGTTAAATTTAAAAAGGGGAAAATGGGTTCAATACGAACAATAAACAGTTCAAGTTTACTAACGATTGAAATTTCGCATCTCCGTTGATTTGTTGAATTCTGGCAAGAGAGAATATTTCAAGATGGAAAGGAGACATCAGCCTCTGCTACTGTAACTACCCTCTGCTAGTCACCAGCCTCCGCCACTGCAACTAGCCTCTGCTCCTGCAACTAGCCTCTGCTCCTGCAACAAGCCTCTGCTACTGCAACTAGCCTCTGCTACTGCAACTAGCCTCTGCTACTGCAACTAGCCTCTGCTACTGCAACTAGCCTCC
>VCRD01002722.1:67496-79931 GCA_006783055.1 Trinorchestia longiramus
CGCCACTACAACTAGCCTCCGCCACTACAACTAGCCTCCGCCACTACAACTAGCAGCAGCCACTGCAACTAGCATCTGTTAGTCACTAGCCTCCGCCACTGCAACTAGCATCTGCTAGTCACTAGCCTCTGCTACTGCAACTAGCATCTGCTAGTCACTAGCCTCTGCTACTGCAACTAGCATCTGCTAGTCACTAGCCTCTGCTACTGCAACTAGCCTCTGCTCCTGCAACTAGCCTCTGCTCCTGCAACTAGCCTCTGCTACTGCAACTAGCCTCCGCCACTGCAACTAGCCTCTGCTACTGCAACTAGCCTCCGCCACTGCAACTAGCCTCCGCCACTGCAACTAGCCTCTGCTACTGTAACCAGCCCATACTACTGTAACCAGCCTATACTACTGTAACCAGCCCATACTACTGTAACTAGCCCATACTACTGTAACTAGCCCATACTACTGTAACTAGCCCATACTACTGCAACTACTTGGATTAGCCTAGGTACACACGAGACTCCAGATGTGATGCTGCACATCGTGCCCCCTCACCTTGACCAGCCTCACCCTGTCACATCAAGGCTTGATGGGCAGATCCTCACCTTCTCACATCAAGGTTTGATGGGCAGATCCTCACCTTCTCACATCAAAGTTTGATGGGCAGATCCTCACCTTCTCACATCAAAGTTTGATGAATAGATCCTCACCTTCTCACATCAAAGTTTGATGAATAGATCCTCACCTTCTCACATCAAAGTTTGATGAATAGATCCTCACCTTCTCACATCAAAGTTTGATGAATACAACCTCACCTTCTCACATCAAGGTTTGATGGGCAGATCCTCACCTTCTCACATCAAGGTTTGATAAACACATCCTCACCTTCTGACATCAAGGTTTGATGAACACATCCTCACCTTCTGACATCAAGGTTTGATGAACACATCCTCACCTTGATGTAGCGCCTGTACACTAGGCCTGAAACATCACCAGTCTCGCGTCCCTCCATTTCGATCAGCTTGCCGTCGCCATCTGGTGACCAATGAGAGCTCGACTCACAGATTGACCAATCACGACTCATTTTGTACTGAAGTATACAATACGTACACTTCAATGATATTCTTTCAGTCTGTAACCCAATGCACAAGTAAAATATATTATTTCCTGAATCTGACAGAAGTTTGTCCACTGGGAGAGATGAACCTGACGTAACGAAATATTCAACTGCAAATCATAATTAGAATCATTATTTGTACCGCCAAATTCCACAGACACAAGGTAGTCTATCTGAAGCTGATTTCATCTGGTGGTCAAATCTGTGCAAGACGATGCTTCAATTACTATCAGTATTATTAGTATTATCCTAAAATCTGTGTAAACTGTGCATGACGATACTTTGATTACTATCAGTATTATCCTAAAATCTATGTAAACTGTGCAAGATGATACTTCAATTACTATCAGTATTATTAGTATTATCCTAAAATCTATGTAAACTGTGCAAGATGATACTTCAATTACTATTAGTATTATCCCAAAATCTCTGATTCAACCACCGTAGCCACAATACGAGCTATCTCAGCAGTGATGCACGGTATCAGGAGGCATAAATTTCATTAAAACAGTACCTCATCAATGAAGACTACGAGTAAGTATTAGATTTAAAAGTCTAGTGTTCTCTCCATAAGTAGGCTAAAACCTGCAGCTACAGGTGAGGAAAAGGAGGCTACAGCTGATTTACTTTCGTCCCAATATAATAGCAGTCCTTTCTCTGAGCTCGCAAAAGTAAAAATGAAGGCCACAGCACCTCGAAAACGTTCCTCCATCTCCAGTTCATTACAGAACATTGCACGAGGAAGAGACGCCTCTACCTGTAATGGAAGCCAGGGCCTCGGACGAGCTGGACATCGATGGCATCTCCTTCAGGACCTCCGCCTTCTGCGATGTCTTGCTGTTCTGTTATACACCAGAGGCGTGTGTAACAATACAATACCAGAGGCGTGTGTAACAATACAATACCAGAGGCGAGTGTAACAATACAATACCAGAGGCGAGTGTAACAATACAATACCAGAGGCGTGTGTAACAATACAATACCAGAGGCGCGTGTAACAATACAATACCAGAGACGCGTGTAACAATACAATACCAGAGGCGTATGTAACAATACAATACCAGAGGCGTGTGTAACAATACAAAAAGATCATCAACACGCTTTGTAATGTATGCTTCACAAGGTAAAAGTTGGGGTAAAATTAGGGGAGGAAAATCCAAGTGGATCATATGGAATTTCTTAGAATCTCAACCCAAGACGTTTAAGACCTAATTGTCACTGAAGCTTTCACACCACAAAAATGTATACTATTAAGAAAGAAAACACCCTTTTTTCCTTTAATTGTAATCTCAAAATAATGATAAAATTGAATCTTCGCGTAGATTATAGGCACACCTAATAAGAATGTGTTGTTTTTAAAAAATTCATGTAACCCAATTAACTTTTCTACTTTTTAAACGTAACAATTTGGGCAGTAAACTGTTCCAATCGTTTACAAGACAAAATTAGTGAAACTAAGGCGGCATCTCCCAAAAAAAATTCTTCACAGCATCACCATGTATATTTTTTGTCATGTTTTTTACCTCTCTTGATTGATAGCATACCACATCTCATACTTGTCAACTTCCCGCATACTTGCATCAGCTTTCTCTACTCATAATAGAATATGATATATGTATCACCTATTTAGTATGTATATATACAATTTGACCTTTTTATGTTCCTACACTCATTTTCTACCATTTCCGTATCCTGTTCCCCTCATTATATTCTGACCTGTACTCCCCTCACCCTGTCCTCTCCCACCCTGTCCTCCCCCCACCCTGTCCTCCCCTCACCCTGTCCTCCTCTCCTCCCTCCCCTCACCTCACTCTGCCCCCTTTTACTTCTTCCTCCAAGCCTACAGCCACGTATTCAATGCCTCTTCACACCACTCCACTTCATTCACAACTCCCGGTCTTCCCAATGCCAGCTCTCTGCTAGCAATTATTTAGGATATCATCCTTCATATTATAATAAGTTCGCATTGCCCATCTCCTATCACCAGGTTTCGAAATTATCCCCTCACAGCATAACGGTTGCTCATGATTCTCGCTTGATATCATGCCTTCTTTTTATTACTCCCACATTATCATCAATCTAGTTTGTATTATCATAGCAACTTTATATCATTGACCCATACTATCTGGCCACTACAATATTACTTGAAGATGTTACGTCAGTACGACCCACTCTGCTGCAGTGACCCACTCTACTGCACTGACCCACTCTACTGCACTGACCCACTCTACTGCACTGACCCACTCTACTGCACTGACCCACTCTACTGCACTGACCCACTCTACTGCACTGACCCACTCTACTGCACTGACCTACCCTCCTGCACTGACCTACCCTCCTGCACTGACCCACTCTACTGCACTGACCCACCCTCCTGCAGTGACCCACCCTCCTGCAGTGACCTACCCTCCTGCAGTGACCTACCCTCCTGCAGTGACCTACCCTCCTGCAGTGACCCACCCTCCTGCAGTGACCTACCCTCCTGCAGTGACCTACCCTCCGGCTATCGTCCTGCTGTTTGGTTTTATCATAAGAGAGGAAGTCGTGGTAGGCGCCGCCTCTAGCTAGCAACTCGGCATGCGTGCCACGCTCGGCCACACAACCGTCCTTCAGCAGCACCACCTCGTCGCACTGCTCCAGGAACTGCAACGCAAGCCAAATACTTGACAAGTTCCGCCTGTGAAAGCAGTCGTATCGGCAAACTCGGTGTGTTGTAGGCTCGAAATAATTCAGAGTTACAGAAGGTGGGAAAATTTCCAAAAGATATTACCAGAACCTTAAAGGTTAACAGAATCTCGTCTGGAGAATGATGAAGCGGTTAAAATAGACAATTAGTAAAGAACAGTCTTGGACAAAGTCGTCCTCTAACTGCCAGAACCTCAAACTGGTCAAATCCACGAAAAGAAAGCTCAAAAGAAACTCAAAGAAATCCGGTAAAAAAAAGATGAATGCATCTGTTGAAACAATGTCCACCATTTTTCAAAGAGACTTGAAGGCCTCTTCTTACAAACATCAAAATAAAACAGCTATTATCTGCAAAGACTGAACAAACGTCTTGCAAGGACTGAAATCCAGTTTCATATCCGCAATTTCTTATGGTCACCGAACCTCGTGTTCAGTTACCATAAGAAATTTCATGTTCAGCAAAAAATAAAGGCATAAAATGATCGATCTTGGTCTGGGACTGGTGAGATTGACACCCGTGTAGTCACTCGCAGATAAGAAGCTGCATCAGTGATGGTCTCGGTTGCGATTACTAAAACCGGAAAAAGTCCATTGGTTTTTGTGGAAGAATGTGTCAAAATCAACCAAGAAAATTGCCGCAGCGACATTTTAGCCGAGTCATCGTTGCCTTAGGCTAACAGTCATTTCAAAAAAATGCTACTGGTTATTTCGAAAAGACTTAGCACCCTCATATGCCTTATCCGACATATCCCGCTGCCGATATGGTTGACGCGGCTAGAAATACGGCATGGGACTTGGGCAAACAACCAAATAATTATCGAAGTAATTATCCAACCCAAGAATGGGCCAGATGGTTCGTTCCTATAGCCTCATTCTATTCTATTCTATATGAAGCAGAAAAAAAAGAGTGATTGGCATTCTAGAGTTTTCACTCCATTTCGAAGGATAAATAGCCTTCTTCATCGCCAGACCTGAATCCTCTCGATTGCAGCATCTAGTTCACACTGAAGAGTAAGATTTCTGCAACATCATCAAAATTTGAAGATATTGTAGCCAAAACTCAAAAAAATCTCGTGACTCAAAAAGTTATTTGCGACTCGTGCAGGTCTTTCTCTAAGCGTCTTAAGCTTATTATCGACGCAGACACATTGAATAAAATACATTAATTTCCCAATATTACATACTTAACTACCATTTTCTTTTTGTTGTATTTGAATAAATTGGTTCACTTATTCAAGATGAGCTCTAAAATTTATAACATTAACTACTGAAAACACTGCATGACACAACCACGCAATCCGACCTGAAATGTATAATAGACTTTTCTTCTTTTTCTTTGTTTTAACCAACAAAAGCTGCATAAAACCTGGCTAATTGAAATCTCTACATGTACAAATAAATAATAAATAAATAAACTTTATTCCGATATATCACTGAGTACAGTATAAATTCCCAGTACAAGGAATCGGTTTTTCCAATCTTAGAGCTAACATCTTACGGCTAGTGGTGACGTTGTTGTTGTTAATCCTAATATCACCATAATAGGTGAATACGACAGGTGCAAACGATCATTCTCTTTAGGCACGACTTAGAATTATAAATTACAAGGCACATCTTAAACTGCAACAGAGCGGTAACTTCGGAAAAATTTCCATACAGAGCAATGTTACAGTTTGAGGTCCTAGTAGTACGGCTAAAGCTCTTGAATTTGAAAATCTCAATACAAGCGCCTCACATGCAGGGCGTGCGTGACCAGCAGCACGGTCTTGCCCTGGAGAAGCCCTCTGATGCAGCGCTGGAAGATGTGCTTTGCAACGCGGTTGTCCACGGCGCTGAGAGGATCGTCCAGCAGGTAGATGTCACGGTCACTGTACACAGCTCTACCCAAGCTCACGCGCTGCTTCTGGCCCCCGCTGCAAGCATCAAATAGAATCCATTGCCGCATGTAAAAAGACTTCATTGGTAGATGTAAGTCGACTGAAATTGTTGTATGAAAGTCGACTGAAATTGTTTTATGAAAGTAGACTGAAATTGTTGTATGAAAGTCTACATCACCATGTACTGACCATTAATCACACTCTTGGTAAGCTGTACAGAAAGCATGTTTCATTTGTCATGTCCTAACTGTTTAATTCATGAAAATCCGCTAAAATAAAGCCTTTACTCAAGACTGTCTTTCAGATGACCAAAAAACTTGAACTCGCCTTAAATTTATGCCCTTCTCGCCAATCTCCGAGTTGTCTCCGTCAGCGAGGATCTGAATATCAGACTTGAGAGCGCAGGCGTCGATCATTTGGTCGTACTTGACAGCGTCGTACTGGCAACCCATGAGCAGGTTGTCCCTCAACGAGGTGTTGTAAATCCAGGCTTGTTGTGGCACCAACGCCACGCGCCCGTTCACCTGTACGTCACCGGACACCAGCAACATCTGGACACAAAATTAGCTGTGCAGGTCAGGGAGACCGGACAACAGCAACATCTGAACACAAATTTAGCTGTGCAGGTCAGGGAGACCGGACAACAGCAACATCTGGACACAAATTTAGCTGTGCAGGTCAGGGAGACCGGACAACAGCAACATCTGGACACAAAATTAGCTGTGCAGGTCAGGGAGACCGGACACCAGCAACATCTGGACACAAAATTAGCTGTGCAGGTCAAGGGAGACCGGACAACAGCAACATCTGGACACAAAATTAGCTGTGCAGGTCAAGGGAGACCGGACACTAGCAACATCTGGACACAAAATTAGCTGTGCAGGTCGGGGAGGTGTGGACGCATGCTATGCTGTGTTTGAAAACCAGCTAAATACAGGGTGCTGCAACACAACTTCGTTTTTTCAAATAGAATTTCTTTCAAATAAAGGTGTTTTGCCGCACTCAGTATCTGCGAAATGCCATGGTGGAGCGCATACGTAAAGTCTTTTGCACTCTACTAAAACGGCGAGGACGCTATCCACAAATAGGTGAAAAAAGCAAGGAAAAACGAAATGTAAGGAATAAACGGCTATACCTTTCTCTACAAACAGCATTTATCTAAACAAAAGAGATTCGTCCATTGTAACACGTCTATTGCAACTTACACTACGTATGAAGGTCTTTCCTTGTTTTTTATAACATAAAGATGAGTCCTATAACCTTTCGCTAAAGGGGAGGTGGAAGGTTGCCTGACAACTCTTAACAGATTATGCATACCAAGTCTTAATACCAGACCCATCAACACTGTCGTTTTTCCCTAGCCTACGTTCGTTCTCGATTTTTAACAACTTATTTCGTATACGCTGGTTACCTTTCAAAAACACCGTGGTCACAAGAATGGAATATACTAAATAATGGCTGAACAGATTTAACTACTTCTAACAGCTGTATCAATGTGTTATGGTTGATACAATAAATGCCGTGATTTATTTATTAATTCCAATAGATGTATCAATAGTTTCATTAAGGTTTATAACGTCAACCCCCCCGTAGTTATTGTTGCACTAAGACGGATGGGAGAGACTGCAGACAGACCCAAAGCGTCGACTACAAAGACACTAAGCGTCGACCAGGTACATCTAGAAGGCACCTACCAGGTACATCTAGAAGGCACATACCAGGTACAAGGAGACACCTACCAGGTGCATCTAGGAGACACCTACCAGGTGCATCTAAGAAGTGACCTGATCACACAATGAATGGAATATAAAACTCACATCCCCACAGATAGCAGAAAGGAGGGAAGTCTTCCCCGACCCCACGCTGCCGCAGATCCCCAGCAGCTTCCCCACAGGGAGTGACAGCGATATCCCTTTCAGCTGGTGCTGTTCTTTGTCCTGAGTGTCATCTGCGAAGATAAAGTATAGCGGAACCTCTGTTCTCGAACGTTTCTGTACTCGTACAAATCGGTTTCCGACCATAAAATTCGAGCAAAATTTACCTCCGTTCTCGACCAAAAATTCGGGACAAAATTTTTAGTCGAGAACGGAGGTAAATTTTTGTTTGTCATCGAAGTGTCTCAGTGTACCTACAGTCAGTCTGTTGCTAGCCACACTTTACAGCGTACCTGTTGTCGGTCTGTTGCTGAGCAGTTCTTTCATCTCAACCTCGATGACGCAATCTTTTGAGCCTTTCCCAGCCGTTAGAACTGTCTCCCTTTCTTTGCTTGCGGAGTTTTCGTTGTTCAAAATCTCACTAGTCTTATTCTTCTTGTTGGTTTTGATCTTCTTTTGTTGTTTCTGTTTCCCGCTCCACCCATTCCTTTCTTCACTTTCGCCTTGATCTTTGCCCTGGTTTTCTTTGTTCGATTCACGTTTCTTTTGCTTGTTGTTGCCCCTGCGGGGGGCGGTGCTGGGGGACGGAGGTTCCAGAGGGGCCCACTCAAAGGAAGCGTGCTGGAGGTTGAGGGACAGATTGTTCTGCATGACTGAAAAGCCGTGGCTGCGTTGCTCCCTTCTGTTCAGGATTGCCTGTCACAATGTAATTGAAGTATAAATAATCAACCAAAAATACTTAAAGCACAACTTATAAGAAAGCACATATATACTCTACAAGTGAAAACATAGCAGAGATAACAAAATAATATACGAGTTCAAAGGAGAATAGAAATAATGAAACTTTAGGAACAGAGCACGCTAAAAATAACATGACGTTAGAATTTACAAAATGCACTTATTAATAAGCACAAAATGAGAAAGCATAAAATAAACACACACATTTTAAGCTCATAGCCAACATCCTTTTTACCCCAAACTGGGGCATTGAGACTGAACCGAACATTGCCCTTGAAAGAGAAAAGGTTACCTTTACACCAGAAGATAAGACATGAAACAATAAATGATTCACTTACACGTCGTTTGCCCGATTAGCAATTCGTTTTTTCGACACAAAATCAAATGAGCTGCTTTTCTCATCCGTGCGCGCCGTCTATCAAAAGCAAGAAACTTTCAAAATGAAGTCACTCTGACAACTACTGACCTCTCCCTCTTGTTCTCATAATTCACCTTATCTTCTCAGATGCAGGTCTTGCTAACCCTTTTAAGTCTGATGGTACACATTTGATGCCTCCGAAGGTCATGTTTAATGCTTAGTGGTACAGAAAGAAAGTCACTTTTTAAAATTTAGTTCCAGCGCTGCTCAGCAGCTCAAAATTTGTAACATTATCATAAATGTAAAGGAATATCCCTAAGAATCTATAAATTTTCGACCATGTTACACATTTCCTTCCATCAAAGGTATGAGCCTGAAAGGGTTAACGTAGCTTTACGACTGCAAAGTCCCTCGAATACTTAATGTGCATATTACGAGCCCTCACCAACGGCTGTGGAGTTTGAAGTTCAATCCTTCGACTCAGACTCTTAAATTTCGAGATAGTCTAACTCTGACGACTCTTCAACAGTAATATTTGTCCAACTCTAATTCTGACTCCACAGCCCTGTAGGTCTCCGGTGTGGCACAGAATCGTGCAGCGACTCTGATGCAGACATTCATATATCTTTTTCATCATAATTTCAATGGCAGGGTTCAACAAAATAATACACACACCAGATTAACACGATTTCCATTGGTCGATATGGAGTGAGGCTACTATTTGCTATCAAAGCCCCTACAATTTTATGTAAAATCTATTCGTAAAATGTATATATAGTTCCAAAGACACAATATCAAATTCTTCCACTGAAGCTTCAGCCAATTGCTTTGGGATGATAAATTTGGAAATTTGCCAGCTTCACTATCGCTGACACAACACTCAGATTGCCAAAGTTAATTCATTCATGTGTACTATTGCATACTCATAAAGATACATGTACAACCAACGTACACAAACTCACATCATGTAACTAATGCACAGACACTTCAGTGAATATTCCAGGCTCACACATTCCTGGTTTGTAACCAAGGCAGGTTCTATTCGATGCGCAGACCTCTATTCGACGCGTACACCTCTATTCGATGCACAGACCTCTATTTTTCGCACAGAAACAGAAACTTCTTTTTCGTAACTAAGGCAAATACAGACCTCTATTCGTCGCACAGACACAGCAGCCTCAGCAATACTGCGCAGCATGAAAGGAACGGTGCCCAAGCTGAACTGAAAGCAGTTCAGCACAGAGGCCAGGGTGAAAGCCGTCGCAGCTGTAATCGGGGTCCCTGTAAGTACAAACACCGATCCTGATTTAGTTGAGAGTCTTGCTTGTCTTCAGCTGCTTTTTTTAATCTAGTACATATATGTTTAACGGTCTCGCTTGTCTTCAGCAACTTTTTTTTAATTTAGTACATATAGATTTTACGGTACGACTCGTAGAGTACCATTATTAAATTAGAACATCCATGTTTCACGGTATGACTCATTTCAGGGTACCACTTTGAAATAAGAACATCTATGTTTCACGATCTAGCTCATGTTTAGATGCTTTTGTTAATTTAGTACATGTAAGTTTAACGGTATGACTCATCTTCAAGTACCACTTTTAAATTAGTACATCTATGTTTCACGGTCTAGCTCGTCTTCGGTGACCTACACAAAATACTGCATAGAAATACACATCATGACATTTTTAAAAAATTGCCTGAGAAATTTCTAAATTCAACCAGTAAAATTTAATGCATTTTTATTTAAAATCACATCACTTAAAGCCCACATCTTCAGAACTAAATAGATTAGATCAAAATTGTCTTTGCAGGAGAAACCTGCGTTCTAAAACTCAAAACTACGTTCCCAGTCATTAAGTTACATCATCTAAAATATCATAGAATTGACAGGCAACGCTCCTAATGTGAACATCTATACCACATCAGAGCACAAAAATAACTAGCGCACAAAAAAACTATTAGAGAGTTACAGCAATACTCGTACGAGACTGCCCAGTGTGATGACAATACTCGTACGAGACTGACCAGTGTGATGACAATACTCGTATGAGACTGACGAGTGTGATGGCAATACTCGTACGAGACTGACCAGTGTGATGACAATACTCGTACGAGACTGGCCACAGAGTGTGATGACAATACTCGAACGAGACTGGCCAGTGTGATGACAATACTCGTACGAGACTGGCCACAGAGTGTGATGACAATACTCGTACGAGACTGGCCAGTGTGATGACAATACTCGTACGAGACTGGCCACAGAGTGTAATGACAATACTCGTACGAGACTGACCACAGAGTGTGATGACAATACTCGTACGAGACTGACCAGTGTGATGACAATACTCGTACGAGACTGACCAGTGTGATGGCAATACTCGTACGAGACTGACCACAGAGACAGCGAGACTGACCATGAGGACAGCGAGACTGACCATAAAGCGTGATGGCCACCATGATGGTCAGCAGGGCGACGGAGGACATCACAGGATTGATGGTCATGTTGAGGGACTGAAGGAGACCAATGCCTCGCACCTTCTCTACCTCCTGCGTCCTTAGTTCTGTGGGGAGACAGGGGGAGGCAGGGGGCGGAGGCAAGAAGACAGCTTAGAGATGAGTAATGTCGAGCAAAAAAGGAAGAAAACATCGGGGAAAATTACAATATCAAAGTTAAGGAATTACATCACACGGAGTAACACACCTCCACTGCTACCACTTGTGTAACTCGGCGCTAGAAAGTTTTATAATGACTCGTTCTAAAAAAAATGTTTCACTGAAAGTGTACCTAGGCATTAGCAAATGAAAAAAAATTTCAGAGCCCTTGAGTAGAATAACAAGACCATAAAATTATTCTCCATAGCTTGCACTTTGATGAGAACATCACGGAAATATTAACGTACTTTTGATGCCGGCGGCGAAAGAATCTTCCCATGAATACATCTTGATGAGTCGGATGTTGTTGAGTACTTCACCCATGAGACTCACGCGACTGTCGCTTACTTTAGAAACTTGACCACGCAGCTCTCCAATTTTCACCGTCACGTGTTTCTGCAACACAAAAACGTTTCACCGTCACGTGTTTCTGCAGCACAAAAACCTTTCACCGTCACGTGTTTCTGCAGCACAAAAACCTTTCACCGTCACGTGTTTCTGCAGCACAAAAACGTTTCCCCGTCATGCGTTTCTGCGATACAAAAAAGTTTCACCTCACGTGTTTCTGCAGCACAAAAACGTTTCCCCGTCACGTGTTTCTGCAGCACAAAAACGTTTCCCCGTCATGTGTTTCTGCGACACAAAAACGTTTTACCTCACGTGTTTCTGCAGCACAAAAACGTTTCACCGTCACGTGTTTCTCCAACACAAACAATCCCCGATACAGAGAAACACTAAATAAACAGGCGAGTATCTCGAACAAAAAAAAACAGCATTAATGTAAACCATGGAGAGTTTTACTAAACATTATCAATGTTGTAGTGTAATTTAGCAAGCCTTTATTATCGGACAGGAAGACAAACATGTATCTCAGTAATCCTATATGTATAACGGTCCGACCCATGAGTATGTTGAGTGTGTATAGTGATACATTCAAAGAAGTTTGTATGTTCATGTACATACTAAGAGTTTGAGTCATCATACATATGTATATTCATCGTAGTAAAATCTCTATATTCCTCAATGAAAATTTTCAAAGTATACATTTCTAGATTTTTTAGCTTCATCGTACTCCACACTACACTGATGTGTACCAGGTACCACACTACACTGATGTGTACCAGGTACCACACTACACTGATG
>VCRD01002723.1:0-12511 GCA_006783055.1 Trinorchestia longiramus
AATCCCGCTGCCGACATGGTTGACGCAGCTGGAAATACGGCATGGGACTTGGGTAAAACAACTGAATAATTATCGAAGTAATTATGCGACTGAAGAATGGGCCAAAAGGTTCGTTCCTATAGCCTCATTCTATTCTATTCTTAAAACTACGTAGACAAGCAAGTTGACCACACAAGCACAACCGCGAGCAAACACAACCGCGAGCAAACACAACCACGAGCAAACACAACCACGAGCAAGCACATCCACGAGCAAGCACATCCACGAGCAAGCACATCCACGAGCAAGCACATCCACGAGCAAGCACAACCACGAGCAAGCACAACCACGAGCACATCCAATGCTCAAACCTGATTATGTTGTTTAAGGCTCCCGAGACCAAAGCAAACCGACCAGAATCTGTTCCATACAGTTCCAAATTTGATATCAATTCTCAAGTGTGGGATTCAACAATTGAGTTGACTCATTTGACAACAAATTTAACATTTTTATATGAAATCTATTCCCTATTCTGACACTGAAAGGTTTCTGTCAATACAGCATTAGTCCGAGTCACATTGTGTGCGTGTGAACTCGGGCGGAAGGGATCTAGACTAAATACTTGTTAATGCTTACTTTACAACAGCATTAAGCTCCTGGAGTACACCAGCATCTACGAACATGAACACTTAATGTTAATTACGGTCTCCTATCAAAATATCTGAATAATTCATTGTTGGAGTCGGTACAAATTAAGACAAAACTAAAACTTCCGGCATGGCTCCTAAGATATGTATCAGTCCAGGCAGACAAACCATTACAATACAATACTGTGCACTGTGAATGTGCTTGTATTGAGGCGGTCTATAGGCCTACTTCACAATACACTTCGTTCTGAAAAGCTTCCTTTGTGTGTCCTTGTTCTTTGCAGCGAAATATTCGGAAAAAATATATAGTTAATAGTTGCTATACTTCTTTTTAACTCGTGTTTTTGGTGCAACAAGGCAAAAACATATTCCTTATTTTGTTTGTACCTTGTGAATAGGCTTAGCTAGCCTCCTTATATTTCTTCTACAATTAAATCTGAACCCAATTTTTCCTTAGCGTCTTCAAAACAACAGACAGGCACTAAGTTTAGTATTTTAACTGACAGACCGCTTTTCAAAAATCGAATAGAAAAAAAGACTCCAGTAGGTCTCAATAAGCATCTTGTGTTGCACGGTAAACGAAGTTTTATGAGTTTGCTTGATATGGTAAGAACGGATTTAATCTTTTCCAATGAGCGTTCTAACACGAACATATGAAACAAAAATAAAATACAGATTTACAGTAGCAAATAAACACGCGCGCAAGTCTGCTTCACAAGTTACCGGCTTGCAAGAAAACTAAACTGAAGCCGACGTAACTATGATACCAAATCCACGATTTCCAGCAACCAGAGACTTCTAATTTGAAGCAAAGACCTCGCGATTCTTCTAACGAAGATTCAGTCATCAAGCCCCTGAGGCACCGTCAACAAACGCCCTTTTTTGTTATTCCCGACGACGTATAGACACCTCCTGCTACGAACTTTGGAAGCGAGAGACAGACGCGGTGGCCGAGACAAATTTCGGCCTACCGACCATAGTTCTTTAATGCAGCATGACTGAGCCCGAGTCAGCCGGATCAATATGGCGATTAAACAAAAAATTTCTTCAACAATCATTTCCATACCTCAATAGCTATTATTTACTAGACTATGAGTTTTAGTACGCTATAAATAATGAATTTGACATCAGGAGGTCAAAAAACTATTATACAACACTACGAAAGGAAGTTAATAGAGTGAAAATACTCTACTTCCAAGAATTTCATGGGAAAAGTTTTAAAAATAGAAATGGTATGATCATAATAAATTTCGATGGAAAAATTAATCTTACCAGAGGGGAATTAAATTCAAACGAGATCAGCATTTGCCTAATCTAGTAACTGCGAGTAAAAGTATTCAACCTTTTGTATTTAATTTATAGCTTAGTTCTATAGAGTACTGGACGGACCAGTGAGTCTATAAGTGGATAGGTCATTAATTATGTCTGGCTTGAACAGTGCACCGTGACAAGGAATTGTACTTCCTAATTAACCATTTGAAGTCAAAAATAACATAACAGTTGTCTTCCTATGGGATCTTGAATGACAATTTCATATCAATATTAAAATTGCTTCAACAGATTTAAATATTCTTATACATTGCTTCAAACAACAAAATTGGCACTGAAAGAACAGTTTTTAATACTACAGAAACAAAAATATTTCTTGAATGTGAGCACACAAAACATGATTCATGACTTGCAAATACGAGGTATCACAGGTCTTCTCCATGGCCCATCTACAGAAGCTGTAGAAATTCTAAACTGGTGTTTCAACACTACATTGCCAAGAAATAGACATCAAACTAATCTACATGTAATCCTCCAAATTCATAATTTATATATTAATATGGAAGTTAACATACTTTTCATGCACACGAAACTCGCCTGGAAAACGAGAGCGAAGACCACCCACTGGTAGTATTTATGATACCGAATTTCCGTGCCTTCTTCCATGGTGTGGTGATTGGCAACGCCGGGATGCGGGACTTCAACCCCCACTTTAGCGTTGACCAAGGACGGTATGGTGTAGGTAGAGTGGATCCAACAATAAGTATCCATTAAATCAGAAGGTACTTTATCTACTAAGCAATCAATAGGGTCGCCAAAATATTGTTTTTGGCCAATCAGAGCCGAACAGAAGAGAAGAATAAACACTGTCCATGAACAATGCAAACGAAAAATTGAATTATTTATGGTAACAGTCTTGAATTTCAAAAAATTTTGGTACTGTCCAAATATCTCATACATCGTGCCTTGTTTTGTGGGGTCAATTAACGAGCACCAGCAGAAACAGGCAGGTCTTTCCGTTACGGTGTTCAAGTGACGACTGCCTAGGCCTTAATCTTGTGGGTCTACACGTTTTCTATGTGGTGTTCTTCTCACACTATTCTAAATCAAAATACTTATCGCATTGACGAGAAACTTGAAACAATTTTGATGCCACTTTAAGATAAAAACAGGTTTTTGCAAGAAAAATAGGCATGAGTAACAAAGATTTTATCATTATAATTGGTACGATGAGTAATATGTAGTCGGCGATGCAAAGCATGTTAAAAAATATGTGGAAATGCATGCCAAACTAAAGAAATGAATAAAAACATGACTTGCATTTTCCGAGTAAATATTTCATCATAGGTAAGCTCTTATTTCGATATTGGAGTACATTCCTAAGACAGAAAGATATAGTCGTTTTTCAACGAGTACAATTTTGCTTACTAGGCCGTATCCAAAATTAGATCTTAAATTTTCATTTTAGGAGCATAGAAGATTGATTGAACAAAAAATCTAATATAAATTCATTAACTTGCATACTGTCTTAAGAAGTAAGGTTTCATTCAGAAAAACATTCCTGATACAAATGACCTTGCTCGTTAAAAGTGAGTTACTACGATCTAATCGTATTCAGTACAAAAAAATGTATAATTTAAAAAACACATTTCCGCAGATACTGACTTGAGTTTTCTGCAATGCTCTAAAATGTTTATTTCAGAAAACTGATAAAGAATTTAAGTAGAAAAGCGTTTTCATACATTCATACCAGCATTTTCATACAAACATCTTCATACGAGTGCATTTATACAAAGGTCTTCATACATTCATTGTAGAAAGTTGGAGTCTTGGGGAAATTGAGTTGTCACTAACTCATTTTGGTGAGTGGATTCCAAATCTGTGTTTAAATTTGTCATAACATGTAAGGTTTCTGAGTTAAATAATTATATACACATATATTACATTTATTACGAGCACAACAATGATTGAGACGATTCTAGACAAAGGTTTGGAATCGGGGCACTCTATTTGGCATTATGTACGTACTTTTGCGGACCCAGACAACATATTTATTGACGTATCAACTCACCAAACTATGTCTTAAAAAATGTTTGAGACTCTTGCTCTTGCGCTTGTGAGTGGATATAAAGTCCTCCCGCTGTAGGAACCTGCAGTTCCTATCATGTTTTCGTTGAAGCGTCCTTGATACCTGTTTTCCATCCTGGCGATATCTTGGGGGAACTTTTCACCATGTTCGTCACTGATATCACGCATATTGGGTGGGAAGAAATCGAGATGGGAATGCTAGAAATTCATCTTAACACGTTGCCTCCGATTGCCTGGCCGGTGTAAATCTTCACTTTGTACGCATAGTCACTAGAAGGATCTGAAAAAATTACAGAACCTAACCTAAGTGGTCCACATACGTACCACTTCGGAGTCAACGTGTTAAGAGACAACCGACACACCATAGCTTGATAAACCTGTAACATGTTGTCCACTAGTTTTTCATAGTTATCAGTCCTATGATTACCAAGGAAGTCTACACTACATGGACAAATGATACCAACTCTAGCTCAAGTCCATATCACGAATCAATTCTCTGATTTCCGGTCTTACAAAAATACTGGCTTTTTAATTTCAAAATCTACTAACAATCTTGCTTCATTTCATTTTGCTTTCAGTTGCGAACATAAACTGGATACTTTTTGAACACATTTTTTCCTTTTTAACTCCATTTCACTTCATTTTATCTATTCACCAATCAGTTGCCACTGGTTATTGTAGCTCGGGGTTCTAGCGGCCGGAAAATCAGTATACTGTCTTTTATTACATTTATCCTGTGCACCTGTGACAAGTTTAGTATAATTAGGACTGGCCCATACAAAGGATGCAGCACTTGTCTACATGCAGTTCATGAACCTGTGATAAGCCTAAAATTAGCTTTACTTAGTAAGGCCTTGCAGGTATGAATAGAGCTAAGCTCAGTCAGATCTTTCCTACTGGTGCCGACCACCACCAGAGCAAGACTTGGAAACTCGATATTATACGACTGAAGTATCAACTCTTCTGAGGTCTAAGTCATCTTAGTAGTTCTATAGTCAGGAATTGTCCTGATAAGCAGTTCCTATTCCGTGATCACAGACTTCGCCCACGAAGTCCATGTAGTACATCCCATATCTTTAACAACAACTGGAATAGAATGGAACAGAACAGTATAAGGCGACGTGAACGAGCTGTTTGGTCCATTCTTGAGTTTCTCCTTTGCCTACTATTGTTTCTGTGGTGAGTAGCCCACAAAAAGAGACAGAGTTGTGTGGTACAAAACTAGCTGCATTATTGTACACCCTGTACACTTAGTACTAATTACTGCATGCAAAGCTGCGCACGGTAAAAATCAAGTTAGGCAGTTATCATATAGTAAAATACATCTAAAGTAATCCTTTATTAAGAATTGACAACTGGCATTTCTGTAGTATCGTAGTTGCTTCTCAAGGCTTCTTCAAAATACTTCATGTTCTACACGTGTTTATATAGAACTCTGACATTGAAACTTAGGATTTGGCTGACCCTGTTCAAGTAATAATAAAGTGTTACAGGTTCCACACCACTTGAAATGCGTACCTAAGAACTCACGAAGTCACAGACCAGTCTCTTGTCGGTCAGCTGTAGCTCTCAGTTCAAAACACACTTGTGTGATGCATTGATTAGACGCTGACATTGAAAACAGGTGTACCGTGCAAGACTGTAGAACTGATGTTGAATGTTAGTTTCGTCACTCCCACACGTATACGATTTGTTATGTTGCATGCAAGGCAAAGGTACTATGTCTTTAGTTACAAACTTAGATTAAAAAATTCCATCGAAAGAATTGCCAATTATTGGGCTCAAGTCAATGGCATTTATCAATATTTCCTCCACGTTAACAAAAGTAATGAGAATCAAGCGAACTATGTTCAGATGTGATGTTGAACATAATCCTCTTGAACATAGTCGTCTTGAACATAGGCTTCTCGAATAGTCCTTTCATTTCATAATCTGTGTTCATGTTGAAAATAAAGTTTTCTGAAGAACGCACTATATTTCGTAACACCAATTCCAGTACCACTCAAGACCTACATAAGACAAGAGGCTGGTATCACGGATACTGGCTTCAAGGTCAATGCTACCTGCATGCATTGGTTATTTTCTGCTAGATACGTTATTTTCGCTTGGCTATTGTGCTGTGATGTTATTTTCCTAAAAACATTACGAAAAAGATAGTGTTGACGACGATCAAAAAACCGAGACCGTGAAACATTCATTCTTTACTTGCGGTGGATTTCTTCTTTGTCTCTTTGTTCAAATCTTTCAGATTTCACGCGCGCCATTAATTGAACATTGCTACTCGACTTGTAGTACGTCAGTTGAATCTACTACTACTTCTGTAAGCGTAGAGAAAGATTGAAACGGATATTTAAATTTTAATAAAAGAGGTAAAGAATACACACATTAATTCATCCTCGAGCTTAATAAGATTCATGACAGGTAGCACACTGAGTTTTAAAATGTTTTATTAAAGGTGGCATGCATGACGCAAGAACTACATACTTGGAGTAATCATTACGTTGTAGTCTCTAGTTTCTACTAAGTAATTATCTTAATGCAAACTAAAAGTCTACTTTGATGATGGCTGTATTATTTCAAATGATAAAACACACATAATACGCCACTGTAATACGCCACTGTAATAAAACACACATAATACGCCACTGTAATCAATTATTCCTCATGAGCGGCGCTTGTTCATGGAGAGAAATAAAGAAATATCATTGTGGAGCAAGACATACAAAATGTGCCAGTTTTGAAAAATTGAGCTGCAACCAATCCGTCAATTTTGATAAATGCGGAGATTTCGAACTTACTAGTCATTGAAAAACGCATTTTAGGACATGATTTACGTCAATGAGGATACGTACCGGAAATATGACTTTTCCTTTATTATAGATAAACACAATAAAAAACGTGGTTGTGCGCAGTATTTCATACGTAAAATAAATTTAAAATCGTATCTAAATTACAAGAAAAATTCATTTTCTAGAGGCGTCCATGGCAGTTATTTGGAATCCCAGTTTCCGGGGACTTCATGGAATGACTTCTAGATTATCCAAAGATTAAATCAAATTAGCAATAAAAAGTAGAGCTGGTTAATGAAAGTTGTAATGATTGTTAAAACGAGATTGCAATTGTAAGTCAGATTTATGATGGTTTAATAATACACGCTGAGTTACACAGGGGATATCGCAGAAATGTTTTCACTTGTTTATTGTCAAATAACAAACGATTAACTACTTGAATGATTGGAGTACAATACAGGAAAGTAGTACTCACAGGGTCCTAGGAATTACGATCTTATTATTGTGTATTTTTATTAGATTAAAAATACTCAAGTAATTGTGACATGTCGTGAGACATGGATGTGACGAGACGTCGTGAGACGTGGATGTGACGAGACGTCGTGAGACATGGATGTGACGAGACATGTCATATCATAGATGAGGGAAGCTACTCATGTGACACAAGTGACTAACAAAATGACGTCATTAATTTTATATCACAATAGACCTGCGTTTTTCAATGCCCCCCTCTCCCCACGGAGTAGCTCTTCACTCGTAGCCTCTTCCCCTTCAATAAGTTAAGTATTCTCAGTTCTTCGGCGTCCGCTCGTGGCCCCCGGTCGAAGACCTGTGGCCCCCTTGGGGGGCCATGGGCTCCCGGCGTAGAAACGCTGCAGTGGACACTGAAGTCAATGAGACGCTGCAGTGGACACTGAAGTCAATGAAACGCTGCAGTGGACACTGAAGTCAATGAAACGCTGCAGTGGACACTGAAGTCAATGAAACGCTGCAGTGGACACTGAAGTCAATGAAACGCTGCAGTGGACACTGAAGTCAATGAACGCGTTTTGGAAGAACGTAGGATGTGATCCCTGAAAGCTATGACGCACTCCTTGTCGTCGCTCACAGAAAAGTTCAATTTAAGCTCGCATTTTTTATGAAATCAGAACTTCATCGGGCGAAGAGACATAACCTCTTTTTGAAATGAAGAGCATCAGTGCATTCACCGAAATGAATAATTGAATCAATGCTGTAAAATTCCAAGAAAGGATGAACTGGTGAATGAAGAATAAAAGGAACCGAACTTACAAAAAATCCTAATTCTATAACGGTTACAGGACAGTAGCATATAATCTTGTTAAATATATACTCAAAAAAATACCGTAATTCATATTTACCTTAGGGGAGTTGAGAGTTTAGCACAAATGTACATAAGTCACAATGTACGCACAAAGCTTTTATAAAATATATTTATAACAGACAAACTGTTATTTCAAGGTGTACTCAGTGAAGGACAGCGAGGCAAGCGAATAAGCTGGTGCAGCTGTCAACGATTCCGAGTTGCGTTACCCTAGTTTTTTAATTGTTTTCTAACTCTTTTTAGGTATTTTTTTATATTTTAACGATTCCATGTATAAATATTTTTAGCTTGCATGATTTATTACTAGTGTCTTTCTCTTGTCTCTGTGTTTTATTATGAGAGATTCAATCAATTTACATTTTTTCATGATGTAAGGTTACATTTATTGTTCAACTTCATCTAGTCCCAATTTCTGAGCTTCAATAATATTTTCAATATCTTCATTTACTACATGAGAAACTTCATTGCCTAATTACATCATATTTTAAAAATAATTAAAATCAAATAATAGTCAACGATTGTGATATATTTTCACGGGAACTGAGTGATTATTCGACTTGAGCTCGTGCTGCTGCGTCCTGGGTTTCGAGGGTTCGCTCCTCTACGCAGCTCTGAAATTTTATCTGTTTGTGACACGAAGACTAGGCGGGTTGACCGACTGATTTAAACTATTTTCTCAAACTACCAGATCATTGCAAGTTGTCACTACGAGTCTCTGCCTCAAGCTACAAAACATTATCGCTAGAAGCATGGTTACTAGTTAAGATTTAAATATTAAAATTTAAGAACCATTGTTCATAAATGAAATAAGCAAAAATGCTTGAATGAAATAAGTTTTCTTTCTTGTATTTTATTTTATTTCTGAAGAAAATATGTAAATCGATGGTTCAAAACCGAAATGGGAAAAGTTGCACGATGGTGAGAATTACTATTATTATTATTATTGTTATATTCGAGGTTTGACCACCAACTTTTATGAAATGTAAGAACACGTTTAATAATAATCAACGCTCCAATGCCTCACGTATGCAAGTGTACACAAAAACTTGGAAATAAAATGAAGTCATTTGTTTACTTGCAAAGAATACAAACAGATTTTCTTTCGGTCTTCCGATTCCAATTGCATTGTAGCACCTGAAACATTTCTATACATGAATGCGACATTACTGTTCATGAATACGACATTTCTATACATGTATGCGACATTACTGTTCATGAATACGACATTTCTATACATGTATGTGACATTACTGTTCATGAATGCAACATTTCTATACATGTATGTGACATTACTGTTCAAGAATACATTTCTACACATGTATGTGACATTACTGTTCATGAATACATTTCTACACATGTATGTGACATTACTGTTCATGAAATCGACATTTCTACACATGTACGCGATATTACTGTTCATGAATTCGACATTTCTACACATGTACGCGATATTACTGTTCATGAATTCGACATTTCTACACGTGTCTACAACATTACTGTACATGAATGTCATACATTTTGGACACTAGAGGATATTTCACCAGAGCCCCGAAGGGATGTTTTGTGAGGAAACTCGCCTGGCTTGGTTAGTGGACATCAGCAAGACAAGAAATACATTTCCCGTGTGTCTTGAGAACTGAGAACCTCACGAAAATATTTTCCCTTTCCGGCGCCGTCTCAAACAGACGTCAGTCATTCATTTCCGTTTTAGAGTTTGCGCAAACGTAATTCAAGTTAATGTTTGTATTGATATTACTGCTGAAAATCATAATATTGTTTCCCGTATTTATTAGAATTTCATCTCCCCTAGCTAGTCTACTAGTTTAGCAAAACGAAGTTGTTCTCTTTATTAATTGTTTCAATTAGTTTATTATTTTCTTATCGTAAGATTTGTAGCATTTGTACAGCGTTTTGAATCAGTTCATGACCAGTAGTTTTATCCTAATTGTTTTGTGTACGGACTTTTCCTGAAGAGTGTTATCATACACGTGTATAGGTACCAATATTCTCTTTTTTATTAAGTTAGTACTGGGTTAAGTATACTGGGTTAGTATCTGCGATGAGTGAATTCTTATAAGTTACTAATATTAATTATTATACTTTGCTTCTCTTACTACTTTTGAACACAATACTGTCAGGGAAGTATTTTTAATTTTCTCATTTGCTCAGAAATAAATTATGAATTTAGTTAAATTGCTTTATAAAAGACAGCTTAAAGTCATTGTCTGTGAATATGATACAAACGATATAACAAACTGTGAAAAGCAGCTTACCGAGGCACTTCAGTATACAGAGAAGAAAATTTAACATTTATACTTAACTGACGAGGTATAGTTGAAATGAGCATAACTGAACTTACTACATACCAAAGTCTACGTATATTAGTTCTTAATTTTTTCGCAGATGTAATTCTCTATAATTGCGGTTAATTTTAATTTGACACGAATCACGGTTACCCAAAACGTTAATTGCTGTCTGTCTTGTCGAGATGTAAATTATGTCTGAACTGACCTTGATGTTAATTTACTAGAATATGTTAGTCAAATGAAATATCGGGAATGCCCTGCACAAATCTAAATAAAAATTTTATAAGGCTCTTTCGAGATCACCGAACTGTTCAACTTAGATGTGTCATGAACGCGGTGGAAAAAGCAATTCATATAAGGTATGTCAAACTTTTCTGAGTTTCTCAAGCCCTGGATATTTTGTTTATTAGTTTAATACGATAATTTTTGAGCAGTTGATGATAAAATTAAATCGGTGAGCATTTGCCGGGAAGTGCTGCCCTCTATGACTAGGACTTACATTCCCACAATTTCTAGAACGGTCCTATCTGTTGTCAATTGTTTGATTACGATAACAAGGCAACTGTAGTTTTCTTATGCCAGACTCTCCTTGTATCAATGAGTTTTGGGTTAATTTTGCATTGTTTAATACATAACAATGATTACATTACACGATATAGTATTTACTCCTCCTGTCAGGAATCCCGTGAGAGGCTACATCCTTCGGGCAATTCTTGCTCTTGAAGAGCGCCTCACTGGCCTCAGTTGCTCACTGGCAGTTGTGAGGGAAGGTAAACGACGCCTGTTACAGGCGGAAGCTTGACTTATTTTGTGCGTGCTACCCAAAAACCGGCACCATGTATGACGTGTTCGGATCAATTCGGGGTCTTCTTAAGATCGACTCCGTCAGTATCGACAATAACATATTCCGTATGCACTACAAAGCCACCATGTTTGTTCTCGTTGCGTTCTCCATACTGGTCACCCAGAAGCAATACTTCGGAGACCCAATCGACTGTATTGTGGATAAAATTCCATCAGGATTGATGGATACCTACTGCTGGATCCATTCCACGTACACTATCCCCTCTCTGGTGGGAGCCAAGGTTGGGGTTGAGGTTCCTCATCCTGGTATTGCGAACCCCAACAGCAATGAGGATCAGTACGAAGTCAAGTACCACAAATACTACCAGTGGGTGACGCTCTTTCTCTACCTCCAGGTCAGTGTTCCTCTATATCTATCATACCATCCAAAATGTAGCTCTACCCTTTTCCTCTTTACTACTCAAAATTTGCTCCTACCATCTTTTTGTATTACTTCATCATAAAATGTACTCCCTATCATTTTCCTGTATTACTACATCATAAAATGTACTCCCTATCATTTTCCTGTATTACTACATCATAAAATGTACTCCCTATCATTTTCCTGTATTACTACATCATAAAATGTACTCCCTATCATTTTCCTGTATTACTACATCATAAAATGTACTCCCTATCATTTTCCTGTATTACTACGACGCAAAATGTACTCCCTATCATTTTCCTGTATTACTACCATACATAATGTACCCCTACTATCCTGTATTACTACCATACATATTGCACCAGTTACTGGTATTCGAATAGAATATGGGCAACAGAAACTAACTGTTTGATACGTTCTTGGGTTGCTAATTAAATCTTATCTCATTTCAAGTTCAGGGAGCCATCACGCTCATGCACATTAATTATGCACAGGTATATCAAACACATATGCTTTGTAATCCTAATGTGATTATTGCCATACCAAATTTACCGTTACCATTACATAACTTTTATACACTACTTCTGTGGAAAATACACTTACTGTTATTTCTGTGACAACACAGTAGATGTTGACACCAAGGTTATCATAGCGAGGTAATGGAGGTATGACGTCAGGTCTGGGTGATCATTGAGGTAATGAAGGCATCAGATTTGGGTGATCACTGAGGTAATGGTGTCAGGAATAGGTGATCACTGAGGTAATGGTGTCAAGGATAGGTGATCACTGAGGTAATGGTGTCAGGGATAGGTGATCACTGAGGTAATGGTGTCAGGGATAGGTGATCACTGAGGTAATAGTGT
>VCRD01002723.1:19767-51535 GCA_006783055.1 Trinorchestia longiramus
GTTTCATCCGAGTATTGAGTATCAGTTAGTTTCATCCGAGTATTGTTAGTTTCAGTTTCATCCGAGTATTGTTAGTTTCAGTTTCATCCGAGTATTGTTAGTTTCAGTTTCATCCGAGTATTGTTAGTTTCAACTGAGTATTAGTGTTGCTTCTCGATTACATTTCACAGCTTTCTTACTCTGGGAAAGGTTCTAGGGTCACACGCTGCTTCTGCTTGACCAGGAGTGAGGCTGGAAGCGCTGCTGCTTCCTTCAAATGGCATGACTCGCAATCCAGACTCTTTTGTTATACAGGGTGCGGCTAAAAGACGTCACACGTTTGCAGTTTTAATAAACGCGGAATTGAATGCAAAACGAAAAATTTGCTGTAGAAACCAAAAATGAACAAAATGGCATGTTCATTTCGAAAATAAACACATTTACAATTGTTTTCTCTATTTCGCTTTAATTAATTCTACAACTGTGTGGGATCATTTAGCCGCACCCTGTAGATGTAGCTGGTGAACAGTCTTGAATGCTTTGTATGGCAGCTCCGAGTTGCCTTAAGCCATTCTTCGTAGGTGAAAAAGGAAGTAGAATGATTCATTTTAATATCAGTATCATCAATAATATGTTTTCTTTTTCTCTTTTCAGCAAAGAACATGGACCCTTTGATTTACCGGGAATTCATCACCGAACTGGCACTCAAGTTCCAAGGAAAGGAACCGATACACTAACGAATAATTTAATTTTGTCTTAGTTTGTCAGTGGGGAAATTTCGTATCATGGCTACATGTTGATGCATCACGAACAGATCATTAATAAGTCAGGAAATAACCACGAAGAGCAGCAGTGAGATTGTGTTCCGTGAATTAAAAAGTAGTTCCAGTTTGTGATACTTTCAGTAATAACTTAACGACCGAGACATTTTTGAGCGATTGCTTATTTATTGAGGACTATTATGCGATATTGCGTTAATTTCGAATATGACAATTTACTTTCCTAAAGTAGACGAGAAGTTTGTATGATAGAAACGAGTTGCTTGATGAAGCAAGCATCATTCTTTCATTGCTTTAAGCCACAACTCTTCGTACGCCCAGCATGCTAGCCTTGCCACGACGTGTTAACATTGATAAATGTTACCAATTCTTTTTATTTTTCTATTGATTTTATGACATATGCATGACTATCATCGTCACATCTTGAGTTATACAAGTATAAGAACGAAAAGAAATTGTGGTGCTAGTGCCTGGTGTTTATTTTGTACAGGAATGACAGACTGGTGGTCTCTTCTTTGACAGCAGCGACCTCTGTGACTACCATGTGTAGTTTGCTTCCTTGATCATGTATTGTTTTGTTTAGTCTGTAGAAGATATTCAGAGCGCCTTTTTTGGGCGTCTCCGAGACCGCATGAAGGACCAAGTCTGTAAACCCTCTTTACTTAACGCTTCACGTTCTCAAGTATTGGACTCGTCGAGGCAGTTCCTTTATTAACAGGCGATATGCTTGCACCCCGAGGATTTTTAGCATATTTATTTCTGATTATTTGTAAGCAGTTTTTTATGGCCCACGGCTCGTTTCTAGTGAGTGGGTGTGGAATACAGACAAGCTTGGTGGTGCAGACTGATAAAGTACGGACCACTGCTCCAAGGCTTCAGTCGTGGGCTAACTAACATGCTCGCTTTTTAGCTTCAGTAGCTTGTGTTTTCAAAGTATGTACTTCGATATTGCCTGCTTCTTGTTCACGTAGTATTGCGTGACTGGTGCACGCATGTTCTTTTATTTTTGCTGCAAGGGATAGAGCAAAGCTGTGGCAACTCTTCTTGCTCTGAGGCTTCGCTTTTTATTTCGACAGTCGCGCTTCCGAGAAGCATGACCGAATTCTGTCAGGCTCAAGTCCTGTGTGGTATTTGTTTCGTCATGAAGAAATTTTTGTCGGTGATAACAGAGTTGAATTTATAATTATTAAGTATTTGACTAGAACTATCCAACAATATGCGTTTTATCATTGTTATTTATTTGGGACAGGTTTTTGACAAAGGTTAACTAACTGTTGGACGAAACTTTTATTGTACGTCATGTATGAACACTGCCAGAGGCAATTGTTATTGTTCAACCTCAATGTAAGATGTCTCGTGCTATGAACATTCATTTAGCTTGAGGTAATCACAGATTCTCTTTTTCTTTACTAACTTCCTTGACTTTTTTAGACCATGGCCATGATTGACTACGCGGATTTTCAGTCAGTGTTACGCGCTACGCAAGTTAGATCCCCTCAATCAATTAGCCACTGATTCTTGAGAGGAGCTTTCTTTGACGAGATGCAACGTTTAACATGTGACAGCAATTGGACTTGAATAAGCTAATAATTGATTAAACTTTTACTTAGTTTCATTCCATTCTATGTGTAGTGTAGACCAGCAATGCGACTTAGAAGTAAAATAGATTGTAAAAGTTGAACTTTTAAAACGAGACTCTTGATTGCAGTGTGGATAGTGTACTTTAGATAGCACTGCTGTGTTGAGGTGCTACTTGCCTTTTATTTGTTGTGACACAGGTGACCTGGTGTAGACTTGCTCAAATGAAGGTATAGAGCTGATTCCGTTCCTGATATGTGTGCGTTCTGGCTGAAACGTGTGTTCCTGTCTGAAACATGCGTGTATGGTGTACGTTATGTTTGTTGCTACCTTGTTGAATTTCTTATGGTGGGTAAGAAACTTCTTTTTCATGACTGGGTAGAATTTCATTCTTTGCATTATGCCACAGAAATAGGCAGGTTTTGCCCCTTGTTGTCCATCATATCAATTACAGGATAACACTAATTGAACATGGTCACGCTTATCAGCAATATACTTAAGCTACGGGCTCATTTATAAAGCAATATATAAATGATTGTAGTTAATTAAACAACTTTGTGTTAATGATAAAAAAATTCCTTACGCTATGCATGGCCATCTGAACTTTCTGCTGGTCCGTGTAACTTATCTCGACTTCCCATGTGTTGTGGGGCAAATAGGAAACTGATGATTTTATGTCATGTTTGTTATTTGCCTTCTGACTCCGCTTGACGTACGTGATGGAAATTTCTCCGCTCAATATTTTACTTATACGTGGAAATTATTCCATTGTAGCACTTGTATGAAGGGTGCTACAATGCATTTTACGGTGTGGGTTCATGAACACAAAATTTGTACGTTTTGGCTACACAATCTTAGTGCAAATAATGTTCACCGTAACTCTCGATCTGCGTTGTGTTCATTGGCAGCGACCTAAATGTCATAAAATTGGATTAGGAGTATCAGCAAAAATTCGTATCTTTCTTCCGAAGAAAACTTTCTAATTTTTTATAGTACGATGTAGAGTGAATTACGAAGCAGATAGTTAACTAGCCTTCCAATACCATTCGTTTCCTACAAATGCGCTTCCCATTAGTTGCGCGTGTCAGGTTATGATGATTTGCATTCTCTGTTTGATGCATTGTAGGTTTAGAGCTGAGCGCGCGTGTGATGAAGCGTGTGGTGCCAACCACTTACTGTTGATCCTTTTGAGTGTTATCGTGGCCGGTGTGGTGCGTTGACGCTGTTTCTTTCTCCTGGCACAAAAATCTTACAACTTAACTCGACTTATTGAGCAGAATTTTGGGTGAAAGATGCAAATGAGCAAGAAGATGCTAGTTTCTCGTTGGTGTCTTACACGTCTCATGAGAACGAAGCATTGAGCAACGAACCGAGTTCCATCGTTTCAATAACCGTGTTTGAATGTGCCTTGCCTGTCATTAGTTGACGGCGTCAACGCACGACATTGACGCTATCCGAGTTTATTTTTGTAACCTCTACTCACTATTGACTTAGCTGTAACGTTTACCGTATCGTTATTTGTATTCATTTTTTGTGTACCGAAAGCATACGGTAGGTTTGTGCCCGAATTTTGTTGTGAGACTATGCAAGCGTAAAAATGAATGTCCACTGTCAAAGTTGGCTTCAAAACTTACATTCATATTCATACGTTTATTTAGGGGGCAAAGCTTTTATTAGTGAGGTAAATTTTTCTAAATGATCGTTCTGGACATTTTTTCCATGGATTTTTGGTCTCAATTTTTCATGAAATCATGAAAGTTTAGTTTATTCATAAAATGCGTAATTTATTAGTTTATTTTTAGTATCTGCTTTCATTTTCCTCTCTTTGGCGAGTTCGTAGTTAGTTCTTAACTTAGTTGCATATGTGGATGTATTCCTTTCCTCTTTTCTCGACCACTATTATTTCTTAATTTTTCTTCCTGTAGATTTTTCTATTTTCTGTGTCGACGACGATGTCGAAATTTTTGCAATCTTGAAGGGCTGAATGTTTTAGGAAAGAAGATATAGGAATTTTAGTTTTAGGCAATTTATTTTTTTGAGTGCATTTGATATTTCCCGATTACCCATTTAGTCTCAATAAACTCTTACCTATTTTTGTAAGGTGCGATCCTCTCCCATATATGTAATGTACATTAAATAAATTTTTACGCCTAGATCTGAACTTGCTTTACTAGCCTTCGTCGCGTGCTGCTACGTTAAAGCTGTGGCGGTTGACGTATTTCAGTCTCGCTTCTCATTGGCTACCAGCATACACGCATTACTTCTGATTAGCCTAGAAGATAACAGGTTGTGATAAATCGTTAGATTGTAGTGACTGACCGAACTGCTCACAATTGTCAGCTTTATGATCTCGTACTTCGTTCAACGAACAAAGCTGTGTACTCGCCAATTTTGATAGCCTCACTGGTTTGGATGAGATGCCTGGAGCCCATATACGGAAATCTCGCGGTTGACGATTTCCTAAAGTAGAGACTTGGTTTTATGAAGAATGAACTAAGCAAAATAACGCTTTCGTTGGTTGATGTTGGTTTACGGGCCACGAAAAGTTTCATTGATTAGAGGTTGACAGCCAAAAAAGGCTGACCCTGTAACGATCCATCGAAAGAAGTTATGAATGCTCATTTAACACGTTGACTCCGAAGTGGTACGTATGTGTACCACTTAGGTTAGGTTCTGTAATTTTTTCAGATCCTTCTAGTGACTATACGTACAAAGTGAAGTTTTACACCAATCAGGCAATCGGAGTCAACGTGTTATGTAAGTAAACTGAGAAAAATTAGTGCTAAGTATAATGCATTTTAGTCTGATGCTCATACTTGCGTGTGAGTATGAGACTGTGTAATTTTGTATGCTCTCCCACACATACTGCACGAACGAACTAATCTCGTTAAATAAAATGTACACGGTGAACACGAAGTAGAAACTTCTATTTTTTCTCGTCATTTTTCCAGGACGAGAGGCCTAACTGAGCACGCACCGCTTGTAGTCAGGGGGAGGTTTGTGTGGACTTAGGCTTAGGCTGATAAAATTTCCGCCTTTTTCGCGCTCCACTAGATGGAAAGAAGAGTGTGGGGATAGAGAGGGAGATAGATGGGGGCATAGAGGCGAAGTAATTGGGGGTAAAGAGGAGGAGCGATGTGGTGATAGAGATGGGCATGATTTGGAGGAGGGGGAAGCAAAGTGGAGTACGATGTGTTGGGCATAGAGATGAGTATAATGTGGATGGAACAGAGGGAGTACAATTAGACCTCTCAGTATGTAGGGCAGCGTCTGTGGGTGACGCAGAGCTGAAATCTCAACCCACACAGAAAGTAATATTTGTATGCAGAGAGTAGCGCTAGTTACAGCAACTACTTAAAGCACAGCTACTTTTTAATGGTAATTAAGTTACTTATTTGTGCAGGAACTTGCGAATTTAACAAGACATTGATTTTTTACCCTCATCGTTAGTAGTCACCGCTGTTTCTGCACAATGTATTGTTGACCAAAATAAGAGTATACTAGAAAATTACGTGCATGGAAGTGATGTGACGTCGACCGAGTGATGACCAAGCAGTCAAGCATGCTCAGATTCTTAATTTAATGAAAATTGTTAATAATAAATTCGTCCAATTTCTGGATATAAATGCGGAGGGCATTTGCTCATGCGAAATTTTTCGTTTTTTTGTATTTCTCTTAGAATATCATGGGACTTTGCACAGAGTTCAAAGAACGAAAACTTACTTTGCTGGTGTCAATTTCATCAAGAAGATGAATGTGATTATAACCTAAAAAGTAGTGTGGAACTGGCAAATATTTGTAAAAAAAATCAATACATCGTGACTAGAAACAGAGTAGGCGTGTACTATGAAATATGGATGCAATATCCGATCTGTTTACTTCAAAGAGGTAATTTTTCGCTGTTTATAGTCTTCGTTTACAGTCTAAGTTCACAAACGTGAACGTCATGACAAGGTTCGGTTGCTAAATGGGGCACAAATTACGGCCGTACTGATAAGGTAACAATCAATTCAACGGCCAATTGAACACAAGGGGTTTTTTTTAGTAAATCTCAGTCCTACGTTTGTGCGATGCTCTGATGTGTCCGGAAACCTACAATCACAAAAAGGACTAACAGATTCATATTATTGGTGAACAACATGTATGAATTTAGCAAAACGGAATGTGCTTCAGTATCCGATATAACCCAAGTCACAACGCTGACGAAATCTCTTGTAATATTTTTTTTACTCATTTCTCATTTGCAATGCACCTTAAGTTCAACCATTCTTCAACTCATTGGGCTGCATGAGCTCCAGTAATAAGCGACTAGCATACCCTAATCTTGAAGTTTCGACGATCTAGAGTTTAGACCATCAAGTCAATTCATGGAACCACGAACAACTTGGCATACCTTGTAGGTGACGAGTCAATGTAACTCATACTGGACCACGCGGTCTCTGCGTTGACATCACTGCTCTCTACCACCAAGCACAGCTCTTCCTCCTCCTCCTCTCTTCCCCTTCCCTGCCACGTTGCTTCCCCTCTCTTCCCTTTCCCTGCCACGCTGCTTCCCCTCTCTTCCCCTTCACTGCCCCGCTGCTTCCTCTCTAGTGCACACTATGAGCTCTCTGAAATATTTTTGGGTTATTTGCCGCAGAGAGTGCGAGGCCTCGTCTAAACGGGATCCCGATGAAAATGAAGCACCATAAACGCGAAACTTGAGAGTAAGTTTCAAAGTTTGTGCGTATCATAGAAAGAAAAATTGGAATGCAAAGATATACTCCGTAAAAGAAACTTAATCGATAAACGAATACTAATTCAGTCGACACAGACTGGTATGACCATACTTCTAAAAGTGAAGCGATAGTTAGGTCGTGCGCTCCGGGTGATTCATCGTAAGAAGATCAGGGTGGGAACTGGTCTTGGACGTGATTAAAAATAATCAACTCACCTTCTTCTCTTTCAATTCACCTTGCTATGCTACTGCATACAGGAATTCTTCATTGCTGCTAGTACTCTTGTCGGCATTGTTGCTGGTAATCCAGCTGGAACTTCTGCTGGCACTTCTGGAGTATATGACTTTTCTAAACCAATCGACATAGTCGATGTCTGTAAAAAGACAAGAACGAGTTTGAGGACGTGACGGAATACTAAATGAACCAAAACCTTGAAATCAAAGACGGAAACCTGACACTGTACAATTGGGTTATGATTCCCGTTTTGGAACGTAGGATGTTATACGTCGGCCAGCTCGCGGTTCCCTATGTGAACGAAACGCGCGAGTTTGTTGATGGTGATAACTCGTTGGTCACTGCCGGCAACTCGTGTGACCACGCATGGGCTTTCCCATTTATTGTCAAAAATAATCACAATAACAAATACCTAGGTTGTCGATAGTCACAATAACACATGCTTGTGTTTTATATGATCAGAATAACACATACGTATGTTGTTAATAATAAATATGTTCCAATCGTTACAATATCCAATGTATATGCTGGAGGACAATAGGTGTATACAAGAACTAGCGTAGCTTCTGGGTTCGGAAGTTAGTTGTATTACAACCTCAAGGCTAGTCTATAAAAATAATGATAGTCCAAAGACAGCCAGTGGAAAATTATACGAATCATAATAAGCTATTCTTTGTTGCCTCCTTCCTACTCATTCAGGAATGAAGGCAGAAAATTACGAACAGTTTCTCTTATTCATTCTCGTACGTTCAATTCAAGTTAAAATATTATAGTTAATTTTAGCTCGTTTCATGTTAAGATGTGTAGTGTTCGGATTTAACACTGATGCACTGTATGTTTTGCATGCATTATCTGCATTTATGTATGTTTTGGAGGTCACCTAATATCCTAAAGGAATGGCTTATATACACTGCTGATCAAAATGATAATACCAGTTAGGAAGTACCAAAATTTGAATCATATTTTGAACAATGTGGAATAAAATTGTTGTGCACAGTTCTAATATAGGTTAGATGAGCAATGGATAAGCAAACAAGTAGCTCTCTTAACATTTTATCGGGGGAAAAAGAACAGAAATGAAGCTTTAGCTAAATACAGCTGATCAAAATTATAAAACCAAACAATAAATTTATGAATATATTCACATAGAACGTTACAAAAACATTTTAATAACTAGTGTATCCTCCATTATTATTGATTACTTGAAAAATTCGCTTGGGCATGTTGGTTACAAGCTTTTGTACGAGGTCCACTGGGACTTTGTCCCGAGCATCGAATTTAAGATCCTCTTTGGTCTTAAATTGTATCCATCTTTATAAACTTCTTTGGCTATCCAACCCCAAAGATTTTCTATCGGGTTGAGATCTGGAAAGCAAGGCGGATGGTTCAAGAATTGAATATTACTGAGACATCAAAAAACTGTTTCGAATGGCGAGCGTTGTGCACTGCAGCATTGTCTTGTTGGAAAATCTAGTTTTCTTCACACATCCTAGGAGGCTAAGACACTCAGTGAGGATAGAAGCACGTACAAGCATGGTGACGTATCCGGCAGACGTTTGGCGACCTTTCACAAGCCTTAATTCAAGCGTCCTATTGAAACAGAAAGCTCCATATACCATCAATGATCCTCCTTCGTTATGCCTTGTTGAATAAGTTTCATTTGGAACAGATTTTTCATGCCAGTAGTGCTGAAACCCATCAGGGCCATCCAGGTTAAACTTCTCGTCAGAGAACACAACTCTCTTCCATTTTTCTATATCCCATGTTTGCTAATCTGCAGCAAATTGGATGCAGGAGGCTTTATGGCGAAGAAGAAAACGGGGCTTCTGCAATCGTTTCAATTTATTAAAACCCTTATTATTTAAATGTCGTCGAATTATACGAAAACTACAGTCTGCTTCAGTATTTGCCTTTATTTGCCTTGAAGTTGTGTTTGTGTTCTTTTTAACCTCCCTTCTTATTCGTCTTTCAAGAGCAGGAGTGATCTTCTTTGGCGACCGGTCGATATTTCGTTCCATATTCAGTAGGATTTTTCAAAAAGTTTGTGACGACAATTTTACTCTTATTTAGTTCACTTGCAATTGCTCTATGTGACATGCTACGTTTTTGAGTTCCACAATTTTACCCCACTCATAATCTGTTAAAACTTGTCCTCCAGCTATATAGAAATTAATTGGGTGTTAGTAATTAACCACGTATATCCTCACCTTATCAGCTCTTCTGTGCAACTGTCTGATTTGTTTAGTTTCTATTTTGCGAAAGAAAACCGTATATCAATCTTGGTCTTATAATTATGACTAGGCACAATGAGATGCTTTTCATTTCCTGGCGAATAAAATGTTAGGTACAACATTTTCAGAAAATCTTTTCCATCAAAATTTTATGTCACTCACCTGTGATATGTGTCAAAAGAAATTTTTCCGCCAAAGTAAATGCATATACTCAAAAGGCCGAGATCAGGTGTGGTCTTATCATTTTGACCAGCAGTGTATGTGCATGTATCATCCATAGCAAAGAAACCCTCTTACTGCATTCCATATTACAAGTGTACTTGCCGTCCTCATTTTCTTTTCAAAACTTTTCAAGTTGAGAATTTTTTGGATTTTTTCTATCTTAGCTACTCTCTTTTAAGCCTCCTCTCTAGGTCGAATTAGTCATCGACCAACCCACACACAGAAAAGAAAGTGCAAGTGTCTGTTGGTTGCCACATCAGTGCTTCTCAAACCATCACATGTGGCGCACCGGCATTTTTTTCTTACTGTACCAGGGACCGGTAATATTTCTTAGTAATGCTAATTCATACCAGAAACAAAACCGGCAGCTATGGTTCACAGACCGGCACCGGTTCGCAGACGACCACTTGAGCAGCATTGACCTATACAACTAAATTTAATATCAAAATAGCGGTAAATTTCTGAGGGGAATCTTGTTTTGATTCCTTGATGTTTCCATGAATTTGGTGGGGCAGCTGAACAAACACAACACATTCATTTTAGCTAACAAGAATTTTAACCCCTCGTTAACACGTTGACTCCGAAGTGGTACGTATGTGTACCACTTAGGTTAGGTTCTGTAATTTTTTCAGATCCTTCTAGTGACTATGCGTACAAAGTGAAGTTTTACACCAATCAGGTAATCGGAGTCAACGTGTTAACACGTTTGTTGCGATTGCCTAGCTGGTGCAAATCTTTACTTTGTACATATAGTCACTAGAAAGCTTTGAAAAAATTACAGAACCTAACCTGAGTGACCCACCGGTGGGTCATGGCAACAAACGTGTTAAGAATAACATTCAAAAAGTACACAGGAACAGTAAAAAAATAAGTTAATTCTTTAAGAGATGCACGGTGTCACAATTTTTTTATGCCTGTTGAAACGGAAATTACGTTTAATCTATTGATACATAATTAGAATTTAATGAGTGTTGCACAAATACTATCTTAAATAAAGTATTTTCTCTGATGTACGAGACATGAACTGCAATCTTCGTTTTTATTTGAATAGAAAAGACAACTCCCCAATAGTACAACGTTGCATCTCTACTACAAAAATAACTAAAATAACTACTATAACTATTACTAACGTTTGTTTAGCCATGTTGTCACCAAACACTCAGAAAGTGTGCGGGCTTCCATCGTACGTCAGACACGCCCCCAGCGCCCACAGTCGCCCACAGCCGCTCACCATGCGTCACACGACATACAACAGGTGCTCGAACTAAGACATGTGTCCTGTGCGTCAGAGACATGTGAGGGGACTGTGAAGGCATCGTATCCGTTTGAAGTAAGTGCAACTGGTAAGTCTTAGCTTTGATGCTTGTCAATTAATTACTTCCACATGCAAAAAATGTTCGCGTCCTTCCCTCTGGACACTGCGGGTAAAGTATTTCACTTGGGTCATAGGTGAGCAGAAGCCAGAGACGACGCCCTAGGGAAATCCTCCATTAATTGGAGATACCTCTAGTTCAGTGCTTCACTTTGGAAATCAGGACAGTTTCAGATGAGTCTCAAATCGTCGGCCATTGATTGAATATTCTTGTTTTCTTCATTATTCCTTCATCCTCGTCCTCCACTATTGGTTTCTACTCCTGCCGCGATGGAGTGGGTGCTGGGAGGGCTATGCAAGACGAGACTTGTATTTTCTGTATATTTTCAATGCCTCGAATAATGGTGACGGTCTCATGAAAAGTAAAGAACGTAAAACAGATCATTTCGGAAAGTTTTGTGCGGAATAATTGATATCACTAAAAAACGAGATTTCCAGAGATTTTCCGGACTGTACTGGAACTCAGTAATGATCAGATTTCACCTTTTCGTCCAGGATCACACGCGTATCATATTCTCTACGTATCATGTCTACGAATTATTTCTGTGAATAAGTTAACCTGCATCCCGGCGTACAGGTGTAGAATATTTTCGTATCCAAGAATGAATAATGGGTTGCCTTTGACGGTATTGGTTATTATCATATTTTTTATTGACATAGTCGATAAACATTCCATTGTAAACGATAAAAATAACCTGAGGAGCAGTTTCAACATTTAGAACACGATGAAACGGATGAGAGTGAGGAAAAGAGCAATCATGAAAAGAGTAAAATCCTGTTCATATTGGGTGACTCAAAAGTTACTCTACCATTTTAAGCATTTATTTCGCAAAAAAACTATTAAAGATACAAATTTATGGTTAATTAGAATTAAAAGAAAAATATTGTAGTTTTTTGTACTTATGATACATGTTGACTATAATAAGACATGGATTCGAACTATAACATCCTTTAGAAACGCATTGAAATGGCTAAATACACAGCGAACGAGAGAGTAGCAATTGTAGAATGTTATTTTCAAAACAATGCATCATTAGTTGAAGTAAGGGGGAGTTTCATGGGAAGATTTTAAAGACGTCCATCTAAACCCTGTGTTCTTTCTTTGGTAGCAAAATTTAAACTTACGGAATCTGTTTTTGGAAAAGGTCGAACTAGAAAACCGAAGTTATCCCGCAGTGAAGAAGCTATTCAGCATGAGTCTCTCAGTGTTACTGAATGATGCACAAAATCCACGAAGAAACTGACTCAATTGGCGCTATTTCACACATCACTACAGCTCATACTAAAGAAGAATTTAGAATTATATGCATCAAAAAATCCAGCTGATACCTGAGTGGCGGGATTCAGGCTATCAGGAGCGAAAAGAATTTACAGGTGTATTCATGAATTTGACAAATGACGCTTGTGCCGGGATAACAATTAAAAAGATTTGAGTGAAATTATTTTTAGGTAAAAACTTTCAGTATTTTTCTTTCAATCGCAATGGGCTACAACTTTGTATCGTTAATGGTTTTTACGTAATGAACACTTAAAATGATACAGTAACTTTTGGGCTATGTTATATAAGCAAGCGAGAATTTGTTGCTCTCTAGGAGACATCCAGCATTTAAAGATGAACGCAAATGAGCGAAAATTCTTTCACTTTACCATTAACTGGAAAAGAAACAACTGTTGAGACCTGTACTTCATCACTCTTAACAGTACGACACTCATACATGACGTAAACACGCGTCCTAACACGTGTGTCGTTCGTTAGTCGACGTCGTTAATCTGACTGACGTCGACGAGTAACGACACAGGAGTAGGTCTGCCTGGTGGTTTTGGTGCAGTGCTTGCTTTTCAGCTTCATTCTTCAAACTAGGTCTTTAAGGTGCAGCAGAGTTAGTAATAAAAAGCGAGTTGAAAGGCTTATATGGACAGAAGTAATTTCATTAGATGAAGACGCTTTAGAAGAGTCATAATGAAAATTAATGATGCTGTAGCTTTTGATCAACATCAATATTTATCTAGCTGAATGTTTCATTCATGGTCATTGCTGTACCACTATTTGATAATGATATCCATCACTTCAGTTACCACACACACACATTAGAGAGAGAAAGAGAGGGTGACGAGAGATACTAAAACACCTGCGTGGGGATGTAAGCACTTGCTACAGGTGTACGTATTTAGTACACTTCTATGTGTGACTAGTGAGTGAGGTTGTCCAGTGGCTCCAGCTAGTCAATCGTTCACGTGATATAAAATGACATTCAATTTAAATGAAATAATAACTGAGTTTTTGTGGTCCGTTGCGAATCAAAAGCGACATCCGTTTTTTCCGCGTTGGCGGATACAGTTCCGGAGAACTAAATATCCGTTATCATACTTTTGTTCTTTGTGCAGCACGTGTGTGTTTGTTTGTGCATGTGTGTGTATGTGTCAGACTTGAAGTCAGTGAGATTCTAATGCTCCTTTACATTGAATGAAAGAAAGAGCTCATCGTTCTGAAGAGGCAGTTCTGCAACTGCCAGTTAACACGTCAATTAAAGGTTTTGTTAGGGTTTTAAAATTACATACAATGTAGGGATTTGAACCAAGACGGAAATAGATCTGAGGATTATTATTTGTTGACTTGCAGCGACTTGTGTCGGGTGTTCTTTGTTATCTTGTGTGGTAGGAAATATTTATAGGGTATATGTACGGGAATTATTACTGGAATATTTACGAGGGTTATTACTAAAATATTTACGAGGGTTATTACTGGAACATCCACGAGAGTTTTTAGTTGAATATTGGCGAGGCTCTTTGCTAAAATATTTACGAAAGTTGTTACTAGAATAATTACGAGGGTTTTTAACTGGAATTTTCCAAGGGTTATTACTGGAATTTTCCAAGGGTTATTACTGGAATATATACTAGGATCATTGTTATATTATTTATAAGGAAGGCATAACATATTTAAGTTTGCAACACCAATGATAGTAAGATATGTTGTTATTAATTCACACCATAAGGTTTCTAGCAGCACACAATTATCAAAGAACCAACAACAACCTAATTGCTAAAAGTACTATAATATACGGGCGTGACACTGCAGCTTTACGCGAGAATGTCACAGGGGACCGAACATAGCGAGTGTCCACTGATGCATAATGCTGAAATTTAACGTAAATCACAATTAAAATTTACGAGGGAAAGAGAAGTCCTTCTGAGCATAGGCTGTTCGATTATACCTCCAGACATCGATGTTTTGAAAGGATATTTCGTCACAAGAATATTTACATGCTTAAATTTTTGGAAACATTATTATTACCAGCAAGGTAACTCTTGTGTTACTTGCAAAGAAGAACGAATATTACCTACAGAGTAGCTCTAATATTACTAGACACACTACTATTACTGGCAGAGACTCACTAATATTGCGTACACAGGGACAAAGGCAATGTGTTTACGGCTAGAATACGTAAAAAGGAAGATCGCACGGACGAGCGCAACGCAGAGTAACGAGGCTGAGTCTGTGGGGTCTGTTTAACACGTTGACTCCGATTGCCTGATTGGTGTAAAACTTCACTTTGTACGCATAGTCACTAGAAGGATCTGAAAAAATTACAGAACCTAACCTAAGTGGTACACATACGTACCACTTCGGAGTCAACGTGTTAAGCATAATACAAACTTTATTGGCATTCCAATATTGAATAACAAAATGTTCTTCCATGTACGAGGGGGCTTAAAAAATCTCGTGCAAAAAGGACAGTTAGAAAAAACGGTAAAAGTTATGACGTGTGTTTTTTAACATATGCTTATTTAGGTCAATATACTTGTGTAAACGTTGATATTAGCCTTCAAGTTCATCTGTGTACAACTGAGAGTCATGCGATTTGAACCATGTCAAAGCAGCTCTTTTTACATCTGGCCTCTGCCAAAATCGAGGCCAGGACAAACGTCAAATTCATGGTGAAGCTTGGGTGGAAGAGCATCCAAATCATTGACTCTCTGAAACAAGTTTATGGTGACAATGCCTCAAAGAAATCAGCACCCTAGAAATGCATTAATCGTTTCAGAAGTGGAAGAAATAAAACTGTAATTGATTTCCGCAGCGGCAGGTCCACATCAGTTTCTGGGCCAGGCCATCCACATCAGTTTCAAGAAAAACATCGATGCTGTTTTTAACCTTATTGAAAAGGATAGGCGAATAACCCCTGAATCAGTAGCTGACACACTCGATATCTCCGTGAGTTCTGCACACACAATTCTAGTGGACGGTTTGGGGCTGAGCAAGCTCTCCGCTCGATGGGTTCCTAGGCTGTTGCGCCCAGATCAGCAGGAAACAAAGGCAGATCTTTCCATCGAAATTTTGAACAACTGGGATGAGAACCCTGAAGCTTTTCTGCTGAGAATTGTGACCGAGGATGAAACATGGCTCTACCAGTACGATCCCGAGGACAAAACTCAATCAAAGCAGTGGCTGCCCGGGGGTGGAAGTCGGCCTGTCAAGGCAAAATCTGAGCGTTCAAGAAGAAAGGTTATGGTCACTGTGTTTTGGGATACAGAGGGGATCTTGCTGATGGACTTCCTCAAGGGCAAAAAAACAATTACAGCTGTTTATTATGAAAGCTTTTTGAGAAAATTGTCCAAGAAAATCGCAGAAAAACGCCCTGGGAAGCTGCACAGCGCGTCCTCTTCCATTACGACAATGCACCCGCGCACGGCGCTCGGTAGACAAGAGCTGTGCTCTGCAAATTTCGATGGAAAATCATTCAACATCCACCTTATAGCCTCGACTTAGCACCATCCGACTTATTTTTATTTTTAAACCTGAAAAAGTAATTAAAATGTACCCAGTTTCCATCAGTTGACGATGTAAAAAGAGCTGCTTTGACATGCTTCAAATCACATGACTCTCAGTTGTACACAGATGACTTAAAGGCTGGTATCAACGTTTGCAGAAGGGTATTCACTTAGATGAAGCTTATGTTGAAAAATAAACATCATAACTTGGACCATTTTCTCTAACTGTTCTTTTTCCACGAACTTTTTGAAGCTCCTCGTAAACAAGCAAGACAAAAAATGTAGCAATTAAGTAATGAATGAAAATAAAGAGTTAGACTAGTCGCAATGCTTATGGGACTGGGTAAAATTTAGGTGTGTGTGCATGATTAAGGTGCATGGCTATGATTGATGTCTTAACTTTGGACGACATGAGACTCCAGTAGCAGCCAAAGAATGGAGACCAAACGGCTCGTTTCTGTTGCTATATTCTATCTTATTCAACATTCCATATTCTATTCCTTATTCTATTCCATATTTTATTCCATATGCCATTTCATATTCCATTCTATTATATTCTGTTCAATTCTTTGAGCCTGTGGTCAGTAGTGTGCTGCAGTAAGCGGCTTGTATCTCTGATACACAAAGAGTCTGTAGCTTACGAATAAACATATAAAGAAAGTGCAAACTAGAAAAATTTTGCTGACGCAGATGAGGCAAAAGAAAATTGCTTTGTTGGCATTTTGAAGTATTTTCAAGCTTGTACACCGTGAGCTCCCGCGCTGCTGGACAAGGAAGAAGAAGCGCTGCTGCTGACAAGGTAATTAATTACACTGGTGTTTAGTTTTCTGTAGATAGGTTTCATATAGGCAGGTGTAATATAAGTAAGGGTAATATAGGTAGGTTTAATATAATTAGTTTTGACACAGATAGGTTTATCATAGGTAGTTTTGAGATTAGTAGGTTTAACATAGGTATGTGAAATATAAGTAGGTTTAATAAAAATTGGTGTACAAGTTTAATATTGTTAGTTTTAATATACGGAGGTATAATGTAGGTAAGTTTAATTCCCAATTATATCCTTTACTACGCAATCCCTACTATACACTTCACTACGCATTCCCTACTATATCCTTGACTACGCATTCCCTACTATATCCTTCACTACGCATTCCCTACTATATCCTTCACTACGCATTCCCTACTATATCCTTCTCTATGCATTCCCTACTGTATACTTCACTACTCATTCTCTACTATATCCTTTATATACTTCAATAGACATAGCACAGGGCAGCAGAATGCAGGGACACGCAGGGGCTGCAACATGAGCAGTTTGTTCGTTCGGTCGCACGCATCTTGAGCAGAGCTCTATTTCTTAGAGCTCAATTTCTTACTTAGAGTTCTATTTCTTACTTAGAGCTTTATTTCTTAGAGCTCAATTTCTTACTTAGAGTTCTATTTCTTACTTAGAGCTCTATTTCTTAGGGCTCTATTTCTTACTTAGAGCTCTATTTCAAAATTCAAGAAATATCAGAGCATGAGACAAGGCGGTTTCCTAAGAGGTTTTTTAAGGTACAATTTTTTGGGGAATGGTTCGATTTTTGAGAAGAAAAAACGAATGTGGCCGTAGAGAGCTGGAATGAAATTTATGAAACTTGATATTTGGAAATACAATTCTGAGGTATATAAAGATAGTAACAAAACTTGAAAAATGAATTCCTTCGCTAATTATTTCAAGCAATTGGGAAGAAAATATGCTATTGGTCCCCACAAATGTTAAAGAATGTAATTCTAGGTCTTGCAATTTTTACAAGTCGGAGAATATTCATAAGATTCGTCCTCAAGACTCGTACTCAAGCAGTGGGCTGAATAGGACTGGACGCTCTATACTACAAAGAGGCAGTTTTACAAGCTGATAATGAAAGCAAGACATCAACAAGCCTTCAATAACAATGCCTCGTAAACACAAGCGTGGAAAAAATATTCAGTAGGATTGGTATTTATTTATTTATTTATACAGTGCATAAAAGACGAAAGATTTTAGTTTAACAGATATGGACTCCTAAAGGCCTGAGTGGAGCCTCTCTATGCTTCTCCGTCTGGCGGTCTTATCTATTATGCAGGCGGTCTGTGCTCTATTGTACGACAACTGCCAATTACTGCAACACAACGGGCAATATGAAGCGTCGCCTGCCTCACGATAATATAATACTCGTGAAATTCACTCGAGTATTGCATGGGAACAACTAATATTGAATGGCAACACACTAATGTTGCATGGCCACCAACTCATGTTGCATGGCGACAAATTAATATTGCATGGTATTGCATGACACTGCGCAACAAGCGATAGGTCTATGGCGGGTGTGTGTGTCCGGGCGCTGGTGAAACATTTGTGTATGTCGAGCAAACAGAGAAACAGACTGTGGTAATATCAAAGTTTTTAAATTTTATAAACAAATTTAGCTATTGCACAAAGTGCTGCGGTAAATTTGAGTAAAGATACATGATGAAGAAATATGCTACAGGAAAATATTCACAAGCCTACAAAGTGAAAGCGTGGTCCTTACAGAAATTGTAGGAGTTTGATTGAATGACGGTTTCTCTTTAATTCTGTTCTCAAAAATTCGTGAGTGGGACACCAACGCACGCTGGTCGTGTGATGGCGATGGAGAGTATGGAAGTTACTGGTTTCTGCATACAATGCATGTGTAGCTCACCAATTCAAAGGTAATTGTTCAATTACACAGAATTATCCATAATGCAAGGTCTGTTGCAGCATTTCTGCTGTCAAAAGAGTTTGTGGAAGTTGTCTCGTGGTGCACAAAATTTTGCATATCCCTTACATGTTCAAGGGATTTTGGACACTGAAGATTCGACGTCAGAAAACAACTATGATTAAGACAAGTTCAACAAAAGAAAACCATCCTTCACACGAGCTCCCAAGGTCTTGCAGTAGAGTTATTACATAAGAAATAGACGTTTTTATAACAACTCTAATGCTCTAGTGAAACTTAGTTTGATAAACGAGCTAGTAACTTAACAACTCAGAATACAAGTTATACAACTTGTACAAGTCATACAAGTTACACGATTTTTACCAAGTGATACAAGTCGTAAGAGTTGTACAAGTTGTACACGTTGTATAAGTTGTACAAGTTACAAGAGTAGTTTGGAGTGATAGGGCTCTCAAAATTGATATCAATGTTTATTTATAATTTTACTAATGCTATTTAATAGTTTTTCCCTTACTGTGTTACCGTAAAACATTTCTGAGAACATAATTTTGTGCATAAATAATATTAGTACAGTGGACTTAATGATCTTAACCATGAACAGCTACTTCAGTAATATCTTATTTGGGTGGTGGTAATGTTACCGTTAACGATATTTAGAGTAATATTTTATGAATGATATTAAGCTTTTGAGTAAACTTTAGATACTTAGTATTTGCTACAGCTCCATATTTAAATCTTGAATACAATCAATTTTTGTTACTCTCATGTATGTAGACGTCATGCAACTCTTGAACTGTTGTCGTACATTGTACTAAGTTATACGTTCCTAAATCAGTGGATGCTCGTCTCTGACGTCAGGTGAACAATAAACGGTTTATATGTGGACAAAAGTCACTAGTTTCGTTATCTTTTCGACTTCATTACACAACTGGAATCATAGGGTTCTACCTGGCATGTTCACCACCCACCATGTGCATGAAGCATACATTCAATTAGTTTCATTCATTTGATCGCTGTCAGTGCCTGTGACATGTATGATGCACCAGAAGTATTCCTAGCTATCTTATCAGTTGACTCAGTGAGGTTTTATCAGTTCACTGTGCTGAACGCGTATACTGAATTACATTGTGGCGGCTGTGCAACCTTTCTAGTCGAATGATGGCTACGATATTTTGAACTAAATAGTTCTTGGAAACAATCTTTTCCTTATCAACTTAACCCTTTAGCGACCAATTTGTTTTTCTAGTTTCTACGTCTAAGCTCACAAAGACCGTCTGTATACTGATGCAATGAAGCACGCTGAGAGCCAGGCAGCCAAAAGAACGACGCTGTAACATGCCGCCGCGTTCAAACCTAGTAGCATTTAGTCGCTAAAGGGTTAATTACTGAATAAAAAGTAAGAATTTCGCTCTTCGAAGAAGACAATCGAAGATCTTTCTTTCGTTTCTGAAGTCAGTAGGAGTTCTGTTAAACTTTGCAGAAAACAAATGTTAACGCAGCCCGTGTTTCTTTTTAATGTCTGAAGCAAAATTCACGGAAATCGTATACCGTCATTCGGATATGCGATGTTTCCAATTTAACTAATATTTCTGTGTGAAAAATTGTTTTCCCAAACAGGGTACGGTGGAAAGATAGTCGTGTGTCACACACAGACAGGCTGTCACAGTAGTCTAAAGATTAGCAGCCTGACTTGTGCTATCAGGTCCGTAGTTCGAGTTTCCATGCAGCACCCGAATTTTCTCCTGGTTGTGACGGTCTATTTTCTCAAACTTCCAGATTACCACACGTGCCTTACGAGCCTCTACCTCACGTTCAAGATGGATGATAACAGTCGCTGGACACATGACCACTAGCCTTAAGGTGTTACCATTGAGAATTTGAACCAATGCATCGGTATGTCCTGTGTACCAGATGGAACCAATGCATCGGTATGTCCTGTGTACCAGAATAAAGTTTCTTCCCTGCAGCTGTAGCCCGCAATCAGATCTCCCTCTGTGATGGAGTTTACAGAACGAGCGACCGGCAAGTTTGCCTTTACCGTAAAATTGAGAGAGAAAGCTGCGCCTAAACACACAGCCTGTCTGCACACTCTGCACACTGCTGCCCACCCCTCTCTGCACACTGCACATGTTGATCTAGCTATTGGGTCATGGTTGCCCATCACTTCATGTCGCTTGGTCAACATCAGGTCTTGCTAAAACCTTTCCACTCAATGCAAGTAGTTTATTTTCTGAATTTTCTGGGTGGGTGGACTTGGGTCGTGGGCTTGAGTGGGTGGGTCTGGTTGCGTAAATCTGAGCTTTATGAGGCCTTTGAAGTCTTCTTTGAACACACCAGGTGTCATTGCCGCTACACCAAACAGTAAAATTAAGCATCAGTGTTTCATGAACGCCAATATCACGGCCCTTGTTATTGACACTTCTGGATTTGCAAATGCTTTCACGAACTTATATCTGTCAGTCCAAAGCTAGGGGTACCACCCTGATGAAAACAAGTGGGCGTCAGACCACGTCTGGTGCTAGTTTTATGCCTAGTTTGGCACTAGTTCAACAACTACCATAACAGAGGGTAGAGCAGTTATTGTTGATAGTGAATTTGAAATTTTTGACGCATAATTTCAGCCCTAAAATTCGTTCACATGAGACTACAATGAAAAAAATTAGACGCGGACAAAAATATTAAATCGATAGTAAAGTTTTGCCATTGCAGCTTGTTATCAGGTCGATATAGGACGTATTATAGAGACATGTATTGCTGAACTTCTACAGTTTAACTCAGCTATGATCTAAGCATCACGCAGAAGACACCAAAGAACGGCAACTAGAACCGACCGCACGTCCGCTGGGGTGTTGGCAAAAGCAGCTCTGTTATTGGCTGGGCAACCTTTGCTTGCCCCCCCTCACACTCTCCTGTATCCTGGCTACCTCGACTGACGGCCCTTTTCTCTTTGTTGGCTGTGGTTGCCTGCTGCGAGACCGAAAAGGCAATATCCACCAGTGTCATACTGTCCCATAAATCACGTAGTTACGTTAAATTCCCAGGTGACTTAGCCCCTATTCAGTAGATCCAAAAGTAAGAATACGTTTAGATATTACATGAGAATTGTAATTTAAATACAGTAAGAACGGTAAGAGCACAATCGCTGCCTTGTATCAAACTAGAACTTAGGTACATGAAGCTGCGCTTGTTGCTCTACGGTAGAAGTATCGTTTTGCAGCAAGGAATACAACAAATTGTGTGTAGTAGTTAGTGAGGGCCATGATCACGATCTGTATTTTACACACAGGATCACTGATGCACTATTGTGCATGTAGTTTTGTGACATGAAAACGTAGTGAAGGAAATTACCGTTCTTTCGTAGGCTCAATAGCAGCCACCGTAGTCGAGTGGTCTGCGACCCGTGTTCTGTATCGGGTCTCTGCTTGTGCAGAAAGACTGCGTGCGGGTTCGAAACCCGGCAATGTATACGAGCTATTTCTCGTTTCACGCCGTGAGCTCGCACTTATCGGTAAGACCTCAACTCATCGCCCATGGACACATCCCAGGATCGTCGCATGGAGCTCACCATCATCCCTACTCTAAGAATGTTAGCCTTAAGAATTTGAAAAACCAATGTACTAAAATGTCTATGTACTGTGTACTTGATTGGAAATAAAGATTGTTTGTTTGTTTGTTTGTTTGAAGGTTTTGCCACAGTAAGATAGAGGATGAAAGAAGGACAAAAAAGTGTTCTCATGCATAGGCATCAAGTGCAAACCATGTTGGCGTCAGAGAATTAATTGACTCTTGCATAAATAAGTTTGGTGAGGTTGTTTGGTCAACCACCACTCTTCACAAAATATTATCTCACTTACTGAATTGTTGTTTCATTTACTGAAGCGTTATTTCACTTATTGAAGGGTTATTTTATTTATTGAAGCGTTATCTCACTTGCTGAAGTGCGATCTCACATACTACGTGAGCATAATAACCCCAATTATTATGTGTATACAATAGAGAATAAAGCAGCTGTGAATTAATGAATGCCTGACACTTAGTATTATAACATTTATCCTTGCACGAAACCAATTTTGTGTCATCGACCACTAAAACACCAGAAATTTCAATTTCACTACTGTTCTCGCTAAAAATGCATCTTTTATTGTATTAATTTAACACCTACACGTGTTCAATGTTCTGATAAATGTATAAGATGAAATATTTAAATTACTTCTGTTGTTGCTCGGTATAGTTTTTAGATTTCGCATGAGACCAAGGCTTACTTTTTGATATCGACGACCAAATCAAAAACGTAGCCTTCATTTCGGCAGCTGTGTGTCTGTATTTTGTGCTGTGCTGTGTGGTGTCGTGTCCATATTTGGAATAATTGCAAAATTGAATGCAGTTATACAGCATCATCCATTAAATACCTCCATTCACCTGTCATCACAGACACTTGAATTAAAATCTATTTTATGGCAATGCAGTCAGGGGTGGTGGTGGATGTGAGTGTGGATGTGATTACCTACGTACTGTATGCGTGGATGCGGTGTGTTCAAAATGTATGTGTTGGGTGTGTGTGGTGGGATGTACGATGTGTGTGGAGTGTGTGGTGAGATGCACGATGTGTGTGGAGTGTGTGTGGTGGGACGCGCCCCCAGGACTTGCGATGCACAGTCTCATGTCTGAGAATGCATTATCATACAATGTGTTGTAACCTTGAACGTATCAGAGTCCAAGCTTCCGTGGGATGCCTCTCCATGAACATATAATACGAAATGTAATTGGTCTGGCAAGTTACCTCTTTCCTCTTCCCAGACGGTCAAAGTTAAGATTGTTTTCGTGTGCAGTAAGTGAGTTACTGCGTGCGTACTTGCAAGAATTTATACTTCCCTACGTGCAGAAATAATTCAACGCTTCACAAAAATGAGACCAACTGAAAACGTTTCCTTGTGTTTCTTGTTGTTTTCTGCTGTCAAATAATCACTGGAGGAGTGAGGTAGGTTAATTGCAGTATAGTTATCGTTTTGCGAAGGTTCACAAGACAATGTGTACGCAGTGGAGTGACGTGCGATCCAAAAGCTCAGACAATGCCAGGTGAAGAGCTCTGTGCATGAGGGTGTGTGAGACTGAACATTTATGAAGTACGACAATCCAATATTTCTATTTCTATCCAAGCAGGCTCGTACGTTCTAACACTAACATTTTTCACGTAGTTTTGCTTTTGAAATGACATTATTCAGTTGTTAATGTATGATACACCGGTGTGCGTACGAGTATATTGCATGTAAATGGCTTCAGATGATCTTTAATCTTCCGTTGTGAAGTATGGTAGGCTTAAAAATCATTTTCTGATTTATTCGTCTGTTGCATTACTTTCTTTTTGCATTACTCCTTTGCTGTATTACTCACTCACTGCATTACTCACTTGTTGCATCACTCACCTGTTGTCCCACTCACGCATTACTCACCCTACTCTCCAGTAGAGTATTTCTTCCAGTTAAACAATTGTAGAAGAACAGTTTGTTACTCGTGTTTTAATTTTTTTAGAACACATAGAAAAAACATGTTATCGAAGCAAAATTTCTGTACCCTGTGAAAAAGACAGCAACGAATATGTCTAACCCTTTTTTCTTACATATATTTCCTAATAAATGCAGGCACATGTGAGCTCTTTTATTTCCACTAGCTAGACAATGATGTCTTGTTTTCGAGGTCATTGCTAGTCAAAATAGCTCAAGCTTTCTACGTGTCCATCTTATGGGACTTGGGTAGCAGCCCAAGAATGAACCAAACGGCTCGTTCCTGTTGCTACATTCTATTTTACACTTAAGTGTGTTCACATAAGTGTCTACACATCAATGTCTACACATATGCTTCAGTACTTCACTTTAAATTCAGTAAATAGATGTGTAGATCAACAATGACAGTAATACTGTCATTGTTGACTGTAATACTGTATTTAATGTACACAAGTTCTCTTTGAGAGGTTGCTAAAGTTTGCACAAACCAGAAAAATTAAAAAAACGTACACTGGATTATCCAAGCGTATGAATCGTTTCTGAACACATACTATTTGCTTGCTGAAATGCGGCAGCCAACAAGCAAACTTTTATTGACAAAAAATCGCCATCTTCAATAAATTTCCATCGCCTTGGTGGGTTGCAGGTGTTGGCCTCAGAGGAGCTTCCATCTCAACCTTGAGTCGAGCTGCTGCTTTATTCCCCCACTTACTCCCCACTTCCACCCACTTACACCCCGTGCATCTTGGGAGTCCCCTATCCACCCTTGATCCTGTTCTGGAACACCCCGACATAGCGGACTTCAACAGAACTACCATTCTGTGTTCCTCATCGCTTGTACCGATATCTTCAGATGCTGCCATACTCAATTCAAATGGATGAATTATCCTAGATGAATATTACTAAGCACATCAGATAACAGCTACCGTATTTTCAAGCCCTGAAACGTTAAATTTGAATACATAAAAGTTAAAAGTTAAATGGAGTGAAATGCAGTCATGATCACGAAAAGATAGCTTTTGAACAATAGATAATAACTTGTAACTCAACTTTGCAATCCGTATTGAACTCGAATAATACCATAAAATTTGAGACAAACTCTTGAAATCTAGAAAACAAATAAGGCTGCAGGAAAAACAGCATTCCGACCCCGGCTCCCAAATATGGTATATACCGTGTGTTCCAGACGGTCTCCCATGAGACGAAGCAATCCTCGTACCTCAGGCAGTTTCTGAGAAGTCTCTCCAGGCGTCTCCGCGTTACTTCCAATATTTCCAAGCGGTCCACATCTGGAATGCTAGACGTGGAGGATAATTTGATGTCCGGCTAGCCGTAGGTGCTATGAAAGTGAAATTCAGAGTCTCAATAAAAGTACTCTTGCTCTCCTGCGAAAAAAACTTTTTAGGACATTAACTCATGTACATGTATCGAAATTAAATATGGCAGCGTGAAGAAAAAGAAAATACCGCATGCGTTAAAGTTTGGGAGGGGGCTTGGGTGATCAGTCCTCTAAGATCCAAACTGGACATAGCTGCTCGATTACGAATTATCTCGTGTATTTCCTGATACAAAATAATTATATGATTTTCCTGATTTAAGATTTCTTCCTCGTATGCGTCTGGAGAAACAATGTTAAAATTAAACGTACTAAATCAGGTCGAGGGAAACTTCACTTTGATGAACTTAATAACTGCAAGGTAAATAAATAAAAGGCCTGTATCGCAAAAAAGAAGGAATTTTGCGATCCATATGAATTAGGGAGGAAACGAATAAAGACGAACGTATCAAGGACATGGTTGTATATGCTCACCTCGCTGAACTATGGTGCGTGTCTTCATAGAACTTTCACAAGTTGGAACTGCGTTCAATTTTGGCCTTTACACTCGAAGCTTGTTAGATTCGAGAAGTTTTCCACTATCGCTCAAATAACATCGATGTTGTAGTTCACATTAAACAGTTTTCTTGCTTCGAATTAACATTAGAATAAAATAGAATGAGGCTATAGGAACGAACCTTCTGGCCCATTCTTGGGTCGGATAATTACTTCGATAATTATTCTGTTGTTTTACCCAAGTCCCATGCCGTATTTCTAGCCGCGTCAACCATGTCGGCAGCGGGATTCGAACCCGGGTCTTCCCGCTCGCAAGCAGATTCGCTCACCAGTCGACCAAGCTGGTGAATTGAATATTTTGGACGAAGGGATTGTGCCAGGATCATGTTTTCCCGGGATATCGATCCTCACTTCAGTATATATTCGTGCTTGTCTAATTATTGAGGTTCAGAGGCTGGAAGTGCGAGAAAGAAGCTGGGTCACTAACATCAGCTTTTTCATATACACTATCCACGGCACTGTTGAACTTGACAGAAAAATCTAATCTAAGTGTAGATGACTATGTTTTCGAGTCAACTATGATTTACCTAATATGGTAAATGTAATGTCATTTAGTAAACAATGACTTTAACCCTTTCGACGCGGCTGGGACATATGTGTCCCAGTAATTTTATTTACACATATGTATGTCCCACTAAGAAAGACCATTGTAGGCAAATGGGACACATATGTCCCAGTTTTAAATTTTACAAAATGAAGAAATAAACACTTTCTACCATATAAAGACATCCACTACTACTCTATTGTGCTTTAAAAGATGTTCAAATGTTCCTGGTTAAAGCAGGATAAATTTCGCGTCGAAAGGGTAAACTTACTCATTTGTTGAGAAAATGGAGTGAGCAAACTGGGTTACAGCTCTGAAACTACATTGGGGAGTTCCCCATTCCTTCCCATGTCAACTGATAAGGATTATAAGCACAGCGCTCTAGAGGAGAGAAAATTTTCTTGACCGATGCTGACAAATAATAACAAAGAAAGAAAAATTATGGAATAAGAAACATTCATATTAAGTAATTTGCTAATACTAATTTTGAGAATAAACTAAAGACAAATTAGTTATTTCATAAAATAACTTTTTCTGCGGACTCGTATTGCGGAGATACAGCGAACATGGTGAAAATTACAATTCTCTATAGTGTAAAATATGATTGTACATCGCCCACATTTGATATCTCAGTATGTCGTCAATACGTGTCAAACGTACGACCCAGCAGCAATGCAACGTTCATTACAAAATTTGTACCTGAAATCAACAATAGAGAACGTTGCCTTCTTGAGGTCACGTCCAAATATGAACACTGTTTTATTACCACAGCTCTAAGAAGTAACGGAGTTGCGTCCAATAAAATGAATTCTCTCGCAACTATTCCCTGTATTTCTCTTTTCATCTACAGCGTGAAATTAAAAAAAAACGCGTAACGTCAGTTATGTACAAAGTTGCAATAAGTACTCCGTTGTATATATTCCTCACCAGCAGAATAAGCATTAAAAACTTAAAATACTCTTTTTCCTACATGGAGATTGGGCCACTGCAGATTTCAGTATATATTAACAAGCTCCATTGTCGTCGATTTTCCGTCTTTGCATGACCTCATTCGTTCCAACCAACATCGCTCATCTGTACCCATTGATTCACGCAACGCTGAATTTTATGTGGGCATACTTAAAATTTTTCCGCATGAACCTATTAGAAATTGAATTTTAGCCAACATATTTTTGTACTTAGGTACGAGACGATTCTTTTTTGCGTTTTCCTTTGTCAAATTGCCTTGGCTGCGCGTCTGCCGTGCTTGCGGTTGTTCACCCTTGATCGCGATGGATGAGATGCCAGGTACTGCGAGATCTAAATTTTTCTTCACCTTCCCATTGTCTGACAATGATTGAATAAATTGATTACAATATTAACTTATAAAATCTGTTGATCGCATTTGATTTCAACGAATTCGAATTAAGTTTAATTCTCATGCAGAGAAAATAGATCCCGGTATGAGCGTATTTGTAATAATTTCAGCCTGAGTCTTTAAAAGTTCATTAAAAAAATTATGTACTCTGAAAGTGCTTCCTCCATCTGAACAGAAATGTAATTGACTTCGGTTCGTTTAACTGAAAGATAGAGTGCCGTGTCTCAAGACACTGGAGTTGCATGGAGAGTGGTTGCCTAGTGGCGGCGTCCAGGCAGCTTAGAAAACACGAACAGAAAAAGGCAGGTCCACACGACACTACAAACTGAGCAGTGGTTCCAGCAGCGACGCCTGGTTCTGACCTCAACCGGTTATGCCGTGTCCAGTGACATACTCGTAATGATGGGCGTTTTCAAGTTCTATGTCGCAAAATTGTCTCGAACATCGATGTAAGATCTTAAATAAGAAGTAAAGAAATAATATTTCGTAAATAACGTTTTGATCTGAACGCTAGCGCTAGTGGAATTTTTATTGAAGTTTCTGCTTTTGAGCTCATTATTTAATGCACACGTTAAAAACGATAACTACAAGAATCCTCACATTTTAGAAGAATAAAAACCAAAACAATCATATATATTTTAACTAGAGACTAACTTATCATAGTGACTTAACACGTTGACTCCGAAGTGGTACGTATGTGTACCACTTAGGTTACGTTCTGTAATTTTTTCAGAGCCTTCTAGTGACTATGCGTACAAAGTGAAGATTTACACCGGCCAGGTAATCGGAGGCAACGTGTTAATTCACGGACTGTACTGCACGCTACGTGAAGCGCCCTGTATTTTGAAAACATTTTACTTTTATGCTTTGAGTCAGACGTTCAAAACTACGTTTATTATCACCGATAATAATTGTGCTTACTTGTTGTCTTTCTATAATGGGCTAATAATACGATAAATATCTGGTGTGACAAATTCTAGTCCAACAGATTTCTTTAGATTTCGAGGACTGGTATGATAAGCTCATTTCATCGATAAGTAAGAGTAATGAACAAGCTTTTTGGTGCAGGATGTGTGACTTCAGTCTGAATTACTAGTATGTTAATCGAGCTTCGTGTATCACTGACTGACATAAGTAACGCAGTCAAAAATATCTAACCTACAATTGTATATTTAACAAAATAATCTTCTTTACACGTCGACTCCGATTGCCTGATTGGTGTAAAACTTCACTTTGTACGCATAGTTACTAGAAGGATCTGAAAAAATTATAGAACCTAACCTAAGTGGTACAAATACGTACCACCTCGGAGTCAACGTGTTAAAATGTCAGATATATCAAAACTAAATATTGAATACTGCATTGTTTAGATGAAGTAAGTAACAGCAATTAATCAGGAGTGAAACATTTTTCTACGATGTTTTTAACTGCCATGGACTAGAAGGTTAACAGCTAGTAACACACGTGTATGGGTAGAATAACTGCAAAGCTAAGTTTATTTTTATTTCTGGTGCTTCTTTGCAGGAGATCTAGTTAGCACATCAAGACGATGGTGCTGGTTGATGCTCTCAAAGTCTTCACTGGAATTGTGAAGGCAAAGAATGCTGCTGACATAGATGGTTCCATCTTCAAGCTGCACTACAAAGCAACAGCCACTCTACTCTTCTGCTTCTGCCTGCTGGCTACGTGCAACAGCCTTATAGGCGACCCCATCAGGTAATTTACAGTATAAGCCACCATGATTTACTTTGAATAATATTCTCGTCAATTCTATAAGGTTTGTGCATTATGGGTTGAGAATCGTTCCGTACTCGGGTGTCTCTCTTCGTTGGTAGCATATTTTTTGGGCAAGCTTTAACAAGATCAATGAGAATATTAGAGTCTAATCAAGGGTAGAAGTAATCTCTAATACTACAAGGTAAGGAACAGCGCCATAAGAGCCATCTTCATGCATGGGCCTACAACAAATTCCACAAGTTCAGGTTGAGAATTTCATGGCTCAAATTATTGTACATGAGACAAAAGCAACATACACGTTAGTATATTACAAAGCGGTGCAATGTGTGAGCAAATTTGAGAAAGCTTAGAATTTCTCGCGTTTTGGTGTCACCACTAAATGTCGCCAAGAAAAGAGCGTTGTGGAGCTGTAGGCACCTCGTCACTCGCGTGCTTGTTCTTGTTGTGGCTTCAGTTCGGACGCATCAAGTTTCACCACACGTGATCTGACAACTCGAGACCTCCTGCATTTATGGATTAGATTTGTTAACTTTAAATGGCAAGTTTCCAATTGGTTACAGATCTCGAGACCAAAGGCTCGTACGTTTTAGGTGCCACCAAACTTAAGAGCGTCTTCCTCTTCCGCCGCGTTTCTTTTCACAATGAAATTATTTTTCTAGATTTACGTGTCTTTGGGTCAGTATAGTTTGCTAACATAATACTAAATTTATTATTTGGCACTATTTCTAATGAGGCGTTCCATATCAGACGAACGGCCATGCATGGTTCTTCAAGGAATCACTTAGACAATTAAAACTTTCTAGTGCAAGCCAATTACTGAAATTGTAGTTGAATTGTCACGCAAACTGAACATTTTTCACACTCCAACCTTGAGTAATGACTGATTGTCGTGTCTATTCATGTGATGCACATGTGTGCTAAAGCTTGCACAGCTGATGAGGAACTACTAGTGATGAATAATACGTTCAATTACTCATTCTTCTTCAATTACCATAACCAAGAGCCAGCGATCAGTTTCAAAACTTTTGGCAACACATTGTAGTGGAAGAGAGACCTAGGTTCGGTACACCCGTACTCTGCGTTTGATAAAAATTAGGTCACACACTCAATATTTGTAATAACTAAGATGCATGACATTCCTACGTAAGAATTAAACCACTCGGCCAGAAATCAACATCAATAAATCGTGGCGAAGGGAGTTCTACATCAGTAAAATTGGTAAAGGGAACAATGAAAATTCCTTGGTAGATTGAGGAAGAAAAAGAATGCCATCTCTTTGTAGATGAAACTGCTTGGCCTCACATCAGGTCGGTCATATTATAAGTGTTCTCCAAAAAGCAGCCTGCAGGCAAGCACGTTATGTGGGAAGGACTTGAAGTGGTATTTCGACAAAAGTCAAGTTTGAGTCACTACCCCAAGTAACCAACTTCTTGACACTGAATTATGGGAAAACTTCTGCCTTTGTGGACTGCAACAGTAAAGCATCAACATGGAAGTCACATCTAGAGTGCGTGAGAAACTAAGCGTGAGCTGCATTTGTGATGATGATCAAGGATTGTTGTGATGCTTCATGGCTCTGCACAGCTTCTGCTTTGCTACTGTATTGTAAAGTGGTGTGCTCTGTAACTCACGTGCTTTAGTTCTGTGCTTAACTTCAGCTCACCAATTCACGTATACTTCAACTTTATTACTTGTTGAAATTCTCAAAAGTTACTGAAATGATAAACAACTTCTTGAGAATTGACCATGTACTGACATAAAATAATTTCCCAGAGTTGAAAAATTGGAACGGAAATTCGTATATAATTGTAAATGAATCTTTCCTTTTTGTATTATTCAGTATATTTCCGGGTCAGAATACATAGATGAGTACGAACCAAAAGAACAGTGAAATGAACTTCTACTGTCTATGTACAGTAGACAATTCAGCAGTGAATTGTTCTCAGTAGACTGCACAGCTGGTTAGCTTCAGATTAGAGTGTGAAAGCATTCATAAACGACGAGGACAAACGTCCGAGTTCCAATGAATCCCTTTTTTAATAAATAATGCTATGCTATACTCTTGTTCCATCATTGATGTGGGGAGGAGAATTCTGCTTTTCTGTTACTTGAATTCCATTGGGGATGGTAGA
>VCRD01002723.1:52719-79712 GCA_006783055.1 Trinorchestia longiramus
TCCTCGTCTCTGTGTCCTCGTCTCTGTGTCCTCGTCTCTGTGTCCTCGTCTCTGTGTCCTCGTCTCTGTGTCCTCGTCTCTGTGTGCCTGTCTCTGTGTGCCTGTCATGTGGCAAAGGAGCTCACAGCCGCAAACTTCACAGAAACTCTCAATTGAATCTTCCTCTGAGTTGTTACTTGACTCTGGGAGGTCTGAGCTGGTGCAGGTGGTTGTAGTTGTTGCTACAGTGGTGCAGGTGGTTGTAGTTGTTGCTACCGTGGCGCAGGTGGTTGTAGTTGTTGCTACAGTGGCGCAGGTGGTTGTAGTTGTTGCTACAGTGGCGCAGGTGGTTGTAGTTGTTGCTACAGTGGTGCAGGTGATTGTAGTTGTTGCTGCAGTGGTGCAGGTGATTGTAGTTGTTGCTGCAGTGCTTCAGGTGGTTGTAGTTGTTGCTGCAGTGGTGCAGGTGCTTGTAGTCATTACTGCACGCTCTAGAAATCTCTATTGAACTGATTTTTGGGCAAATTTTCTTAATCATGAATTTAATGAACGCTCGAATCTAAAGTTTGTTGTTCTGAATGTTATACTCAGATACTCATGCGACTTCTAATACTCTTTTATTCGAAGAAGCGAACACGTGCAATAGAGTGCGTGATTTATTCAAGGCTCTGTATTCAATTAGGATGTGCTTTGCAATGAGTCTCGCCCTGCAACTATTACGAAGACATATACACAAAACTGCATTCATGAAACCAACTTCAAATGAGAGAACTCTTTCCTTGTGCGTGTGACTATGTTTGTGAGATTACTACTCGCAAAACATACGTGTTTGTTTGCTGTGCTCTGCAGATAAATACATGATGTGTACAAATGCTGCTATTGCATACGCAAGACTTTTACAATTTGCAGATATTTGTGTGTGAGAAGGATCTGGTGGATGCTGACGGACATGCATGATGGATCATGAAAGTAATCCGCCCTGAACGTGATTTGGTTCTGATGAGCAGCATTAGGGGGCTGTATGTGAGGTCATCAATGCTCAATTAATATTAGCTGCTCAACATTGCGAGCTGGGAGAGATGATCCAATGATGGTGAAAGTATGAGGAAGAATGTTTAGGTAATATTCTTCGTCATGTGCCAATAAACTAACTACTATTTTAAAGCTGGTCAATTAATATCATTCATTCCGAGTCAATATTGAAAAAACTTACGTATCTAATCAACATAACCGTTGCTTAATTCCAAATTTCAAATTCCAAGTCAATGAATCATGCAAGTTTTCTTCACTCGTCTACCTGAGTAGCTGCTTCACAAATCGACTTGACCAACCTGATGAGAGGCGTACGGAAAAAATAAAATAACTGAATCTCAGTGAGTGAAATATTAGATTTTGTATCTGAATCCATGAAAGGTGCGTTGGGGATGGTAGAATTCATGCAGTAAATTGGGTTTTAATTGAATTATCTTAGGTAAGCATTATATGACAACTTGTAACTGTTCTCTCAACAAAATGGTGCCCCATGCAGCAACACGTAGGCTGTAGAACACAGGATGCAGCCATTCTAGGTTCCAAAAGCCCTTTCACTCCGACATGTCACGGTCATTTTGCTCATAAACCTCCAGTTCGGGTGGGGTAGTTTAGATGACTAGATTAAGTTATAGGGGTCATCTAACTATATGGCGCTTCTACGTATAGGTCACATCTACGTAAAGGGTAATTTGAAATATAGGGCAGATATAGTTATAAAGTAGGTGTAGTAATGAGGTAGATGTAGATATGAGGTAGGTGTAGGTATGAGGTGAATTTGCTCAAGCTATCAAGGAAGTAAGTTCAGGTAGTACGCTTACTTTAATTTTAAAACTCAATCACATAACCGAGAGAAATAGACTTATTTCACCAAGTTCATCTCTGAAGGATAACGCACGCGGAAGGAAACTTTTCTTCAATGTCACGAAATGCTCAGTAATATTTTTACCTTTACCAACAAGCTACTTCCAGCTACACTGCTTCCTGTCACCCCCTCCCTCCTCGCTGTGCGTGGTTTCTTACAACAACGTGAAGACTAAGCTTGGTGATCGAAGCTTTGTGTTTTTAACTTCCGCCTGGTCGTTATTTTACTTCACTGTTTTATTCGTGAACTTGGTTGTCTTATGAGTGGAAAATGGATGAAAGAATAATAAGCGTAAACTAGGGTGTGCATCAGAAATAATAGTAAATTTGACACAAATATGTAGGTTTTACGTACATTAGACGTCACTTGGAAATATTTCTAAACTAAGTTTAAAATGTTGTTAAAATTGATGTTCTCCATTTGCGCACGGTGCATGGCGCACGGTGCATGGCGCACGGTGCATGGCGCACGGTGCATGGCGCACCGTACGCAATTCATTCGAAATATTTGGCGATTTTGACGACTGTATTAGTGAACTGATGCCTGTACACTCAATTACTAACACTCTTCAACAATACGTAGCTCAAGTATTCGTTCACCTCATTATATTTTCTATGGCAGACTAATTCTAATTTTGATTCTTTTAATACTAGTAGACACACGTGAAATTTCGCATGTTTTTTTAATGAATTTTTTTTCTTTGATTTGCCAGTGGACGCGGGCTTTGCGAAGGAGTTTCCACATTGCAGCATGTGGCTTTGGTATCCATAATACAATGCTTACAATCCATGTATACCCTATCAAATTTTCTACTATCGAAATTATTAAGAGCATGACAGAGACAGACCAAGCAAGCAAGCAAGCAAAAAACTGTGTAAAATTATATATGTAGTGCAATTAGTTGATTGTTTTCTCTAACGATGGTCGATTGAAATTCATGAAAAGAAAAACCTCTGGAAGGAGACACATTAGGGAAGGTGCAGTAGATAGGATACTGAAAAATTAACAAATTGAAGGTTCACATAATTTTCATTGATGAATTTTTTTTACGTTCAACACATGCACCACTAAATTGTTAATGATAAATAGCTCAGTTTAACGTTTATTCACTCTTTTGTGATGTTGTTGCATCTGAGAAACGGTTATTTGTGTCATTTAAATATAGAGCTCGAGTATGTTCCCCCTCTCTCTCTCTCTTGTAAGTGTTGTTATCATACACTTACAAACTGCCGTGCTGCGTGCAGATAAGCGAGGTAGATAAGATAGCAGGAGCTTGCATTCTCATGCAAAAGTTGCGACATTGTGGTCTAAATTACTTTGTCTAAAAACTGCTTGAGCAAAATGAATATTGTTGACTATCTTTGATTCTCGAAATGGAGGATCAAAGACAAACGAGGGTCTAAGTAAAAATTGTTCATTGCAGTTTTTTGTATACTTTGCTGGAACAAAACGTTCGAGTGAAAGTAAAATGCCTACTTAAACGTTGAATAAGTCATTATTTCAGACCCCATAGTCATGACACTCAAATACTGACGTACCCCAACTATCATACCTGATAACGAAAACCTTCCTTACCCAACTCCTATCCTAATGTCATTCTCATGTCCACTTAACATTTGCTTTTAAGTGTCCATTGTCAGATATCACACAAATATCAACAATTATCTAGTTTTTTGATAGTGCATCGTAATATTTACTGTACAACATTACTACGCAGAAAACGTTCGTTACTAAAAACGTTGATCAAAATATTTCTTATCATGAACAATTACAAGATTTGTGTTTTGCAAGAAAGTTTATAATTTTCGAACCTAACTCAATTCCTTGAACAAAGATTTCGGTATTTACATCAGTGAGCTCGTATCCTAGATAAGGAAACTGCAATCCAAATGGTCCCGTGATGTTCATCAATCAATCTTTGTATCGCAGCTGAAACTGGAAATTCTTCCAGCCATAGTTTTAAACCCAAACACTGTTTGGAATTTCAAGCACAAAAAGTTTCTTAAATGAAACCTGCATCTTACTCCTGGCATACGACGCTCTCTGGCATTCGAAAATCTAGATCGAATTTCTTATTTCACCACAATAAGGGTTCGTTCTACGTGGTTCTGAGTGTCTATTGTAATCTTCTCTGTTGCTAAGCGGCATTACGTAGTTCACACATGCCATTGTACCTGCAGCCTTGTCAGAAAACAATGCAATTGGTGGGATGCATTGCTGTGTGCAATATGTTGCTTGCCTCGTAACTCTTGAGCGACTTAATCTGCACGGCCAGTGCGGCCTTGCGTTCGTTGTTGTGTCTTGAAGCTGAATGTTACATGCAAACTTTATGTGTCGGTGATGTCATGCGTGGGTACACCATTATCTAGACCTTATTTATTGCTAAATTAATGTAAATTTACGTACATATTCGTACTATAATCGACGTAATTGCCTACATTCGATAAGAAAGTTACAGCGCTCGACTAGTGGAGTGGGTCTAGATTAAATGCGCATTTGTGTTGGAACCTTTAGGATGTGAGTTCCATTTGTGCCATGCATGTTACTTTTAACTAATCACTAATACAGTGCTAATTTAAACTCTGTTTTTTTAAAAGGTTATCAAATACAAGTAAGAACGAAAGAGTATAGAATGATATACTCCAAATGAGACGGAAGCTAGTGATAAGTTACTCGTGTTGAACTCATTCATTTTCATTCAACATGGATCGAGGTCTTTATCTGCAGTCCACAAAATCAGTATCACTCAGCAACGCTTATAGGATAAGAGCTTTAAGAATTGATGTTGTTTTCTGATAGAATGGTTGACCCAACGATAATTCCTACATGATACTGACGACGAACTCAGTGACGTGTTATCAAGTATTAACATTAGAAGGTCTCTGCTCGTTTGGGTCTTTTGTATGATATTATGACATCCTCGTATCTATGGGCAGATAAGATAACAAAAGTTTCCTGATTTGCATAGATGGATAAACAGTGACCAGATTGTGCTGGAAGTTAGAGCGTTGTAGGGACGGAACATTAGAGAGGTGGGAACTATTTAAGAACTTGTTACTGTGTTCTTAGTGCAGCCACCACACACGGGCGCACGTCCGACCAAACACGACATGCGTCATGTAAGATGGATCAAAATGAAGAGCATGTCGCTTTTAAAGGGTGCGGCAACATAATTTCCTTTTCTCAAAGCGCTTTGCTTTGAAGGAAAGGAAGTTGTGTTGCTGCACCGTGTTCATGAAGTCATTGGATCTATATGAATTATTCTTTGAATTGCAGTGGGAAAGTTTACTTTGATACGTAAAATTCGAATATGCAAGACACTGGAATTATCGATGTCTACGTTTAGTGTTTGTTTCTGAAATTCCAGCATTGGTTAAATATGAAATTTAGAAGTCAGGTCTGGGAGTAAAGTCTGCTTTACAACTGCAACTGTAAAATTGCACCTGTACATGTACAGTTGATAGCCTTCTTATGTGCCATTGCTAACATATGTAAGAAATACTGTATTCAGTCCAGTATTCAATTAAGCTAGTGATCAGTACCAGTACAGTATGGGGGCAAAAGAAGAGTTTGGTACAGAGTGCCGGGAATTAACACATAATCAATTAGAGAAAGAGAGGCATAGTCTCATTTTCTTAATAGGTTCCTGGGCTGGTGGTTGGACGGTCGTCCGAGTGCACGTACTCTTACCTCACGTGCACGTGAAGAGCCACGATGTAGGCCACTTAACTGTTGCCCACCACCACTCGTGAGTGGTGTCACGAGTGGCAGGTGTGCGTTGTCACTTCAGGTCTTTGTGGCGGAGCAATTCGTCACTCTAATTTATGTTGGCATGAGTTTGAAAGCCTTAAAGCATAGAAATATTAAATATTTATCTTTTCCTGTACAGTAAATAAAGAATAATAGTGTACGTGAAGAAATACATGAAAGAAATATTAGACGGGGAGCATTTTAGATCTAATGTCACTGTAATAATAATGAACAAATAGTCTGGAAAATAATTTGTGAACAGATATTGTCTTGGGTGTGTTCTCAAGAGACGTGTTCACACAGGTGAAAGCAGAACATGTTATTTCTTTTGGTATTTTATTGAACATACTTGTATTGAGAACGTTCTTGACCTAACGAATACGGTGCTAGATCACTCAGTCCATCAATGTGCTAGAGTTGTAGTACTGTATTACTTCATACCCACCTATACTGCCTGTATACTGTTACTTTAGTTCATACATACGTATAATGCCTGTATACTGTTACTTTAGTTCATACATACGTATAATGCCTGTATACTGTTACTTTAGTTCATACACACGTATACTGCCTGTATACTGTTACTTTAGTTCATACATACGTATAATGCCTGTATACTGTTACTTTAGTTCATACATACGTATAATGCCTGTATACTGTTACTTTAGTTCATACACACCTATACTACCTGTATACTGTTACTTTAGTTCATACACACGTATACTGCCTGTATACTGTTACTTTAGTTCATACATACGTATAATGCCTGTATACTGTTACTTTAGTTCATACATACGTATAATGCCTGTATACTGTTACTTTAGTTCATACACACGTATACTGCCTGTATACTGTTACTTTAGTTCATACACACGTATACTGCCTGTATACTGTTACTTTAGTTCATACACACGTATACTGCCTGTATACTGTTACTTTAGTTCATACACACCTATACTGCCTGTATACTGTTACTTTAGTTCATACACACCTATACTGCCTGTATACTGTTACTTTTGTTCATACACACCTATACTACCTGTATACTGTTACTTTAGTTCATACACACCTATACTGCCTGTATACTGTTACTTTAGTTCATACACACCTATACTGCCTGTATACTGTTACTGGAGGTCATACATATACTGCCTGTATACTGTTACTGTAGGTAGTGTATATTGTCATCAAGGAAGAAGCATCACAATACAGCAGTAACACGCGGTCGTGTGATGAGTGTCACACCACAACAAAAGTCACAGAGGCTCTAGGAAAATTCCCGCCTGCTCAGAACAACCGCAACACTGGCCCCGCCATGCAGCTGGTTACGGTGCAGCTGGTTACGGTGCAGCTGGTTACGGTGCGGCTGGTTACGGTGCAGCTGGTTACGGTGCAGCTGGTTACGGTGCGGCTGGTTACGTTGCAGCTGAGCTCAGACTCCATTAACTGCAGCTGTTGCATTAATGCATTCATCAAGGCTTGCATGACTTAAAAGGAAGGGCAAGCGAGATATAGAAAGAATAAATTGATACTAATGAGGAGCATGACCATTGGTGCATGTAAGCAACTGATGATGCTCTCATAACCAGCAGTTGTGTACATCACTGAACAGGGCAGCACTTGTGTGCATGATGCAAGTCTGAGTATGAAGTACTAATAATGATATACAAGAAAGTTAACCAGTTGTTACGGACGACTATAAGGGCGGTCACTCCGGTATCATGTATACCAGACCATGTTGCAAAACTTCAACATTGAGGAAATTTTCAACAATTCAAGAAATTTGGAAAGCCTGGTTGACAAAATGAACGATTTGCCACGGCAGTAAATGAGATCGCAACGTAGGGTAGGTATATTATTTGTAGTTTGTTTTTTCCCGGTCATTCATAACATAAAAAAATTTGAATTTCTCTACGAGCTTCCATTAATGTGGCGAGTGAGTGACTGTGGTGAGTGACTGTGGTGAGTGACTGTGGTGAGTGACTGTGGTGAGTGACTGTGGTGAGTAACTGTGGTGAGTAACTGTGGTGAGTAACTGTGGTGAGTGACTGTGGTGAGTGACTGTGGTGAGTGACTGTGGTGAGTGACTGTGGTGAGTGACTGTGGCGAGTGACTGTGGTGAGTGACTGTGGTGAGTAACTGTGGTGAGTGAGTGTAGGGAAATACTCGCAGATTTGGATAAATCAAAGCACTAGTGTGGCTCACGTACGGGTGCTTGTGTAGAGGCTGACACTGGCTACATCCTGCACATTTTCACGCACGCACACACGCTCTAATTTTCTCGCGTGTTTCCGGTGGACTCGGAGACTTGAGGTCTCAAGAGTCCTGCGTTAGTAGGCATGGGGGAGGTGGACTCGGAGACTTGAGGTGTCAGGTGTCCTGCGTTAGTAGGCATGGGGGAGGTGGACTCTGAGACTTGAGGTGTCAGGTGTCCTGCGTTAGTAGGCATGGGGGAGGTGGACTCGGAGACTTGACAAGGTTTCCTTTCAGTTGTTCCTTTTCATCCAAAGTAGTGAGTAAACTGAGCACGTGCGAGTTCCTACATTCCCCGGATACTCAAAGAAGCAGCCGAAGTATTAAGCGAGCCCTTAACAAACATCTTCAATCCATCACTTGAAACTGGGACAGTACCGGAAGATTAGAAGCGGCAAATGTCACTCCTATTTTTAAAAAGGGAATAAACAAACACCTAATAACTATCATCCAATCAGTCTAACATCTGTCATCAGCAAAACAATAGAAAGACTACCCAAAGTCCGTACAACAAAACACCTTAATGACCAAAATCTTATTACTGACACGCAGTATGGATTCCGGGAAAAACGTAGCTGCCTCACAAACCTTGACTTCTTTGGAGAAGTCAACCGCATTTACGATCGTACAAAAGTCGTATACCTTGTATTTCGAGACTTTTAAAAAGCGTTCGACAAAGTTCCTCACGAAAGACTCATGGCCAAAGTGGAAGCGCATGGACTACGAAGCAACTACTCCCGATGGATACGAAACTGGCTCACTGGTCGCAGTCAACGCATGGTGATTCACGATGAAACAAGTGATTCAACGCTTGTAACATCAGGAGTCCCTCAAGGGAGTGTTTTAGGCCCGCTCCTCTTCATCATCTACATTATACATCAACGATATTGATGTCAGAATCATCAGTAAAATCCACAAATTCGCCGATGATACGAACTCTATCACAAAGCATTCACCGAAAGGGACAGAGTAACTATCCAATCCGACCTCAACCGTCTTCTAAAACAAACAAACAAACAAACAATCTTTATTTCCAATCAAGTACACAGTACATAGACATTTAGTACATTGGTTTTTCAAATTCTTAAGGTTAACATTCTTAGAGTAAGGGTGAGCTCCATGCGACGATCCTGGGATGTGTCCATGGGCGGGGAGTTGAGGGCTTACCGATAAGTGCGAGCTCACGGCGTGAAACGAGAAACAGCTCGTATTCATTGCCGGGTTTCGAACCCGCAGTCTTTCTGCACGAGCAGAGACCCGATACAGAACACGGGCCGCAGACCACTCGACTACGGTGGCTGAAAGGCTACGGTTTCGGCTGAAAATGGACCGAAACCTTGCAAATGAGTTTCAACATTGATAAATGTTTAGTAATGCACATTGGTGCAAATAACCGGCATTTCCAACACACGATGAATGACATACCCATTGAAACAGTCCAGCAACAAAAAGATCTAGGTGTCATTGTGACCAAAAATCTCAAACATGACAAACAAGTAGAAAAAGCGTCAAAAATGCAAGCAGGATTTTTGGCTTCTTTGCACTTAACTTCAAAAACAAATCAAAGAACATAATATTACCGCTCTATAAAGCACTAGACGGCCTCATTTAAAATATGCAGTGCAACTCTGGTCTCATACCCTACGAAGAGATATTAATAAAATAGAAAAAAATCAGCGTAAACAAACGAAGTTAATTCTAGAACTCCGCAATTTCAGTTACAACAGACGTCTTCAACACTTTGAACTTATCTCCCTAGAACAAAGAAGACTGCGAGGACAACTTATTGAGACCTATAAGTATCTCAATAGCTTTAACAATGTTACCCTAGAAGTGCTTTTCGAAAGAGATTGTGACGTACGAACCAGAAATAACGGCCAAAAACTGTTATTCAGAAATTTCAAGACATCCTAAGCTATGAACTTCTCTCCCGTTAAGATTGCCGCAACTTGGAACCAGCTGCCTGAAAACATAGTTTCTTCTGGCGCTGTGAACATATTCAAAAATTGACTCGGCAAATATTGGATTATGAACCCCCCAGTATACAACGTACTAACTCTATGTCCCTAACTCCTTAGGGCAGCGTATGATTCAGATAAATGCGCGTGACTGAAATGCCTGTGCGTGAGTGAAATGCGTGTACAGGAATGAATTAACTTACAAAGTTAAGGTGCATGATTGATGGATTTACTTTAGACGGCATGGGGCTTGGGTATCGACCCAAGAATGGGCCAAACTGTTCGTTCCTATTGCTCTATTCTATTCTTAATACTAGAAACCAGACTAATATATGTGAATACTGCAAAGTAGACTTATATATATATATATATGTTAATACTTGAAAGTAGACTCATATAGGTGTCAATAGAGTAGTCAGGTCTACCTTGAAGTGTTATAGTGCTTTCAGTAGGAACAGTAAATGGGAAAAGAACTAAGTAGAATACTCGTATCTACCGAGTAGAGCCCTAGGAACTGAGTAGATCCCTCATATCTACCTAGTAAAGCCCTGAGAACTGATAAGAGCACTTGGTCTATAATACATTCAACTCGCCTGGGGTAGAAAATCAGCATAACAGAATCAACACAAGTCGAGGAGGTACTGATTGGCTAGCCAAAGCCTCAACTGGCGTTGATTGGCTAGACTGAGCCTCAATAAGCAACAATTGGTCAGGCCTTGGTGCCCCGTACTGCACTCTATGTACATGTACTTCAGTACTTCTTATTGTGTACGACACTTTCAGAACATGAAACATCGCTTTAACAATGAAATAATGCACCGCAGGATATCACCTTGGTAACCAATGGCTTACATTTCATTAACTTGAAATAAGGATCGTAAGACCCTCGAGTTTTGTATACCGAAATTCAGAATGTTTACTGCTGGCAAATTTGAAAAAGTTAACGTTCTTAAACTTTAGTCATGTAGCTCAATCATAAACTCCACGTGACCTCACACCGGCACCCAGCTGCACGTGTTGCTGGTGCGATGCACGTGGCAGATCTCCCCCTCCCCTCCCCTCCCCCCTCTCCCCCTCCTGCTGAGGGAGTTAACATGAGGCTGCAGCCTGACCTGAAGCCTTCAGACTTCAAGTGTGGATCGATAAGACTTCTGAGTTGGGACTTCAGATCACGAGTTGGGACTTTAGACCTCGAGTTGGGATTACAGACCTCGAGTTGAGACTTCGGACCTTGAGTTGGAACTTTAAGCTTCAAATTGGGACTTCAGACCTTGAGGTGGGACTTTAAGCTTCAAATTTCTGACTTCAGACCTTGAGTTGGGATTCCAGACCTCGAGTTTGGCTCGTTGGGACTTGAGTGTCAAGAAGTTAGTGGCTCATTAGACGTGGTGGTGGGAAGTGTAGCTGTGGAATGCTAAAATTACGAAGCAAAAAACACAATTGGACGTCCTCTGTTACAATGAATTATTTTGAATGACGTGGTGCCAGTTTTTCTTCGGATTGTCTTAGAAATCTACAGAACATATAAAAATCAAATAATAATAATAAAGATATTATGTAGGATTATCATGGGAGTTTGTGCTTTATGTCCAGCATTGTACATTTTTCTTACAGAAATGTGAGCTGCGGAAGAAGAACTTAAGTGTGAGGTCTTGGGCATACACATAAGATCTGATACTCATACAGGGTACGACAACCTAACTTCCTTTTCTGTCTTTCACCAAGTTATAAAAAAAGGAAGCTATGTTGCCGCACCCTGTAGGTGTAGTCGAAATCAAGTGCATAAATGTGAAGTCTTATAAAGGCCATAATTGTGTGGTCTAGCTCCTGAAAATTATGCTTTGGAAACGTCTCATATTACACATGCATTCATTGTAAGCATACAACATACAGCTGCTGTTGTATGAGGATATTCTCCACTGCTTATACACCTGAAGATTACACAGGTGTGGTGTGACAGCTGTCTGTGGTATACACGTAGAGTAAAACACCTTAATCTGCTTTCAGATTTTTATTCTAAAGCCTTGTTGACAGTTCACGTCTGAGAGTGCATGAGAGGGCGGAAGATTGATGGCTTCAGGGATTGCATGAATAAATATGAACAAAATTACAGCATTGATGAGGAGATTGTTGAGGGGAACGTAGTTCCTGGATGATTGCAGCGCTGGAATAAATTTCCTAAAGGGGATGAACTTCCAATAAATTTGGTTAACATTTATAAATTTTTGAAATCTTCAGTGATAAAAACCAGGTTTCCAAAAACTTGGCCTTCTCTTTATTTATAACGTACAAAATATGCAAAATAACTCATGAAATACATTAAGCGGAGTAAGATGTCTGAATTATCTGTGTACAATAATTGTACTCTACTGTACAATATTAGATCAGTTTTGACACAAGCGACGGGTTACAATACGTGCATGAGAATGACTGGTTGGAAACGTGTAGCTTTACGATGCAACATTATTATACCCATCTATATGCAACATGCAACATACCTGGGCGCATAATTCTTGAAATGTGTATTTTGAGTTTTTGTTCACTTTGTTTACTCTGACTTTCTTGTCCATATGCTCATTTGCAAGTCGTTCGATGACAATGCAGTTATGGAACTGCAGCTCATTTCGCGAAAACTGGAAATTAATTATAAGAATAGCTAGTAGTTTTAGGGACCTTCAATTCTGTTCCTGAGTGCTGTAGCTCACATAAATGAACGGACTGGTAAACAGTCGAGAAAATTGTAACAGTCCTTATTAAAAATTTGGAAAATTCCAGCAGTTTCCGTAGAACATCTTGGGGAAAATTCCATGTCTCCGTGTAACGTCTTGGAATGACCACAAAAGAGTGAAAAACTCTGGAAAATGCCAAGTGTTCCTCTTAATTTAAAAAATGTTCTCTAAGCGTCTAAAACTGCACAACAAATTATACTCCACATGCAAAGGAAGCTTCTGTAAGAACGCTCAACAAATTTTGTAGACACGTATGCAGATAAGATACTTGGGATAACATGTAAAACAAGTTCACGTAAATCTAATTTCATGTTCGGCTAAGTTCTACTCTGTATTGTGGCACGTGTAAAAATATTTGTTAAAAAAACTTTTTTCGAAAACATTTCCTGCTGGAGTCGTGTTTTCATGCCAAGGCAAGGTGTGTCGTTGCTTTGACTTGTGAGAAAAAGATGAATAATTTATGTGAGGAAAACGCCCATAATTCACACAGACATTAACACGTTTGTTGCGATGCGACCCACTGGTGGGTCACTTAGGTTAGGTTCTGTAATTTTTTCAAGTCTTTTAGTGATTATGTGTACAAAGTAAAGATTTGCACCGGCTAGGCAATCGCAACAAACGTGTTAAGAATGTATACATGCATTCTACTTGGATCGTTCAACTCAACTTGTTATTATAGTGACACGCTGGGATTATTTCTATGGGATTTTGCATTGCCGCCACGTGATTGCTTGAGGTACGAAGACTGACCTCTTGATGTACGTGAATTAATTTTTCTATTGTTTTATTCCCAGCGAATCATAAAAGATACACGTACGAGTGTTTGAAAGACAGTTCATAAACAAGGGTATACACACTATAAGTAAACTCGAAGACGTAAATGGCATCTTTTCAACTGGGGAAACTAGGAATTTTCAAATTGTAGAAACTGGCGCTGGAAATGCAAGCTGCTTAGCGACAGCGTTTGCCGCTGAGGTCCAGCACTGAAGCTTATATCATACATATTTGATACATATACATTTTACGCCCAAACGACTTTTACAGAGTTTCCAGTATTTTCAACTAACATATGAATTGAACATCTACGGAGTTCGTGCTGGTTTACAGTGAAGCCAATATGAACAAAGCCTTTGTCGTTAGTGGCTGTGGACGAACTGGAAACCGGAAGAGAATTATTTGCTAGGGAACCAAGAGCAAAAGCAGTAGGTGCTACGGCAGACTTCCATAAATTTAGCCATAAAAAACAGACAGAAACCTACTATATATTCTAGTTGTATTTTTACTGGCGTTCTAGAATTGCAACTCAGAGATTCTCGTGTATCACCGCTGAGATTAAATTCTAGAATTTTGATTTTCTTCAAAATGAATACAAGTATAGAAACTCGGTTCCATTTTTATTTTTATTTTTAAATCACAATGCAACGAACTCGTTTGAATTTTATTATTATGAAACCTGAATTTTATATTTGGGAATTCAACCATAAAGCTCTCATAGTAAGAACAATTTTATTCTCAATATTTCATTTGAAATTGAAAGCTAATTCAATCAGTGCTGCTTAACTTGTACGGTTCGTTTGCCAAATAACATGGTAAGAAAGAACTTCGCCTGTACAAGATTATGTATTAACTATCAAATTAAAAAGTTCTTTCAGGCTTTTTGCACAAATGTAAAGAAAACACGCCAAATAGTGTAATTTTGTTGTACAGTTGCAAGCACACGTGTGATTACAAGGCAGTCATACACGCGTACGCGCAGCCTCATACACCCTGCCCTTGAGGAGTCGCATTATCCCACACACGTTTACAGGGGGGGGAGGACCCCAAGTCTGGGGCACGAACAAAGCATACTTGTTTAGTGCATGTTTGTTCATACGACTTCTCAGCCCATGCAGGCCCGATTACAGCATATCAAGGCGCTAGACATCAATGGCTTAATTCACGAGGGTAGAATTGTGTATTGCATTTTATTGCTAGATATTTTTTTGCCATTAATGTCTTGGAAAGTATTCTGCTATACCTTTGACTTCTATGTTGTACACAACATTTTCTCTAGTACTTTTTGATGCATTTATTGAAACATTTTTTTCAGTCCATGTCGTGAAAATTACGATGGTATATCTTTAACTTCTTTGTTACTTATTTATTTTTCATGACAATCTGTTCTGTTAAGAAGCCATGACAACAGCCACGTTTTTCAATTAGTTGTTGTAATATGAAAATAAAAATTGAAGAGCTAATTAAAAAAATGGAAAATTCTAGTTTTGAAAAGTTTACTGGTAAATCTTTTGTATCTGTTCTCTTTTAGTTTATCTAGGCGCGGAAAACACGTTTTGGTGACTGCGTCATACTCATACGAGGGTTTGACTGCTCGACTGAGCTGCAAGTCACGCACAGATGCTCATATTGTATGGCACTTTATGCCTAACGCACAAATATCAGCTAAATTTCTCGATGGAAAGAACTGAGGGTAATATTTTCTATAAGCAATACACTACAGCGTAGTTGCTACCTTTCAAAGGAGAAAAATAATGGAGCATAATATTTTTTATTTTTAGGTCTGAGTTGCTGAAAAACAAGTGTTGTGTGTAATGACGTATAAATTCATTTCTGTTCCGTTTTGTTCTAATTTAAAAAATAGTTTGGAATGCTTTACAGTATATGATATTGCGTAGAATATACTTCACGACTAATGCATAATCTTTCTTGTAATTCTGAAGAAAACTTCTTACATTTATTCATGTAGGTCGTAATGGAGTTCAGAATATATGAATATTAATTCCTTAGCCTTTACATAGGCCTCAAGCTTCGGTATGTGTAGAATTACTAAGTGACTGTGTGCTTATCATTATGCGTAGGATTAGTTTAATAAGACTTCAATTGAATTATGGAAGTCATGAAACCTGATGATGCATCCACCAAAGGTCAAAGTGAATAATAAGACACTATTAACCCATGATGTTCGTCCAAATAATACTTATAAAACCCCATATATGGATCTCCTGTAACTTTAGGTCTAGTTTCTTCATTTAGAACTACACTACTTTCAATCCACCAGATTAACATGCGTGTTTTGCATTTGCGTTCTGGCTACGCGTCAACCAAACACAAAGAGAGACACTATCTAGTGGGAAAAGTATGATGGCCTTCAGTTAATGGGACATTCAGGCCTACGTGTATGAACTTTCTTCGTTTCAAGTGTAGTAATGAATGTAAGACATGATACACCTGTATGTCGTCGCACCAAACTTACTTTACGTAAAGCTTGGCTGGCATTTTAAGTAAGAGAGACATCGCATTAAAAAAACCGGTAAATGTTAGGTGTCTGCGACTGCATTAAAGTGGTTTTGTGAACTGTGCATTACTGAAGAATGCATGTACTTTTATTGTGCAACTTTTTATATTTCTTTCATGCATGTTCTACATTCGCTCTGAAAATATGTACCATGACGTCGATGAACTGGGTATTTCTGCGAGTCAGAGTTCGAAGTTTCATTTATCAGTTACCCGAAAAAGTTCACACGTTTTTTCGATTATGAACCTTTTCAGGAGTCTGATAGGATTATTTCTACATTCTCATGACAAAATCAAACCGAATTTTGTTTTGTCATTGGTAACTTTTTAGTATTGAATTTCTCTAGTTTAGGCGAGTAGGGTAACAACTAGTTTAGGGTAGGCTAAAAAGACCTAGTTGCCAACTAGGTCCTTCTAACCGAGTGGTCTATAGGAGTACAGGGGTCTGTGTTTCTTCGAAGATACTCCATGATGGATTCCTTCTGTGAGTAAAATAAATTTAAATCAGTTTCATTTGGACTTAGCAACAGTTTTGCCTGTACTACATATTAGTGGATAGGAGCAATGGTACTCGACATAGCTAAATTATGTAATGTACAACTTGAAACTGAACTGCATCATTGACACGATTTCGTTGCCTGCATTTCTGAGCCACTCTTTCTGCTTTATTTCTATTCAGGTAACCATAAATGGATAGAAATATTTTATTTAAAGCTATTTCACTTTTAAATAATGCATCGTAGATGCTTGTAGGCGCTATATAGGGAATTTCTCACGGTTAAATTACATTATCCTAAATTCGAGTCAGGTGTCGGTGGTTCATAAAGGTCCCACAATTTTCTATAAAACCTTCATGTGTGTCTGTAATTTTCTATTTCGACCAGATTTACAAATTGTCGGTCGTAGAACGAAGTTTTAGACCAAAATTTCGCGTGGTTGAGAGCTCTAGCGTTTTCATGCCTTGCGGCCATCGAAGGGCAAGTGGTCGTGTTCATATGGCGAAGTCAATGCTGAAATGTTGCTGGGAACCATGCCACAGTTCTTATGCCGAGGTCTGCACCTCGACACCCAACACATTTTCAGAGACAACCATGTGATGAGGAATTTAGTTTTCATTGAAGTATTTTATTCTTCACTGAATGTAAGTACATGTATAAAGTACGTATTCGTTTAATAACGTATAAATATTTACAAATTGAACAACAGTAATACAATGCTGAGGTAGGTTTGTTACATGTAGTAGCACATGTCAGCTCACATGTGGACTCATACATGACATAGTGTTATAAAAATTACATTGTGTTGTTGGGAAAATGTTGAAATCCATTAGTTTTGATGATGTCGGGAGTATTTTTCATGAAGGTAGGTAGATGTAGGTAGAACAAACGACTGCTTCCATAACACAAGATATAGTCAGTTTGTCTCTTAAGCATCATCAACTGCAAGTGTAGGAGGTGAATTGTTGTAGACAAAGCAGGGAGTCGTGACAAACACGCAGCTTTTCTAAGGAAAAAACGATGAGTTGAAAATATCTTTCTTCTGCTTCACCTCACTAGCTACTTAAAATGACCGTCATAGAGATCAGTGTCTAGTGTACTTAGACTACGAAACCTGACACTCAGTCAAAAATAAAAAAATGAAATCTCACTTCCATGAATTTAAAAATATGAACTAGACCAGTGAGACCGGTTGGAGAACTGCTGTAACTGGAAACAGCGGTTCGAGAACGCGTCCTATGTAATGCTGGTCTTCCAAATGCAGAGGTCTGCTGTGAACGCTTGTGTTGTCTGTACCAGGTCAGACTTGGGTTGTCTCGTAAAAAAATATTTTTCTTTTAAACATTTTCTAGCTTCCCCCAAGCATGGCCGCCAGCCGCGCCGTAGCCTACATTACTGCTCTGCCCGAGAGTGTTACCTACAAGAACAAACCCCAACGACAAACCCCCACCATTCAATACATGTGCGCAGAGCGCTCATTTCTATTCCCCTCCTAATATCCCCTCCGTTTCACCCCTTTACTTAGGTACACCTTGTGCCAAACTCTCTCTCAAATCTTTTCTATTGGTACCGACCGACCGAGTGGTGGTGGCACACACATGCATGTCTCGTAGTCACTGCGATAAATGTTGCGATACTTACTTGTACCTATGACACATTAGTGATCTGAACATGAATTGCTCGTGGATTCCGTTGTGTTGTGTCTACCTACCAATATGTTTGCTTGTCTACCTGCCTGCTTGTCTATCTCCCTGCTTGTCTGTGTCTGCTTGTCTGTGTCTACTGGTTTATGTTTCTACTCGTCTGTCTGCTTGTCTACCTGCGTGCCTGCTTGTCTGTGTGCCTGCTTGTCTACCTATCTGCTTATTTTACCGTACTTCAGTAACTGGCATGTTTCCTGTACTTGCAACTGGCACGTTTTCCGTGCCCTGGTAGCTTGTACATTTTCCTGGTGCGTTGTTAAATTGACGTCATTTCCATTTGTGCGTCAGATAACGAATTCCGCTCAGGTAACAAATGTCTGGGACTTGTAGACTGTGGTCTGGGCTGGGATTATGGGACTTGCAGACCGTGGTTTGGGGTGGGATTATGGGACTTGCAGACCGTGGTCTGGGGGGGATTATGGGACTTGCAGACCGTGGTCTGGGTTGGGATTATGGGACTTGCAGACCATGGTCTGGGCTGGGTTTATGGGACTTGCAGACCGTGGTCTGGGCTGGGATTATGGGACTTGCAGACCGTGGTCTGGGGTGGGGTAATAGGAGTAAGAACACAACAACATTACGCACCAATAACCATTGAATATTTCAAACTAACAAGAATTGCGAATTTCAGCAAACCTTAACTGTGTGAAACCTCAGAACTTTCCATCTGAGTACCGGGACGAGATGCTGGGAAGATCTAAAATTCATTGTCTTTGGAATGAAGAAAAATCCGTCTTTTAAGGAGCATAGATTTGATGATGATTAAAATATTGAAATGATATTCAACATTGTGTTTTGTACTCGAAATCATCCATGTTTGCTTAGCGGGACTCCCATTTTTGTATTAATGTTTGTATTAATGTTTAAATCAAGAACGATTTGTTCTTGATTTATTTTGATTACTACAGAGCATCAAAAAAGACCAAGGAAGTTGTCATGTGTGACTCATACAGATTTCCTAATCAATTCTGTGCGTACTTCACAACTTAAGAAAACTATAGAATCCTGCGTAACTTCTGTAGTTGCCCGGAAATACTCCTAGTGGCAACACTGACCGCACGGACAAAGGAGCAGAATATCTACTTCCAAGAAATCTTGGCATTTCCTGAAAACTTTTCCGTGTTCTGAGTAAGGAGTCTGGCGTGTAGGCTGTGCGAGCATCAGTACCCAGTTCCTAGAAATTGAATGGGATGACAGTACCAAAATTTTACCATATTCCGGTATCAAATGTTCAGAATTTATCCTAACATCGATAGTCCCTCATCAAAATCTTTGCTGTGATAACATTTTGGTAAATATTGGAAGCTATCCGTACTATTACTACGATTTTGTCCAATTTTTGATATTGTTGGTAAATGCTCTGCAAAATCAGTACCTGGCGCTAAAACTTCATACAAAATCAGTAATTTTGACATAAATATGAGTAGCTTTTACTTCAATCGCAGTCGATACCAGGCCTCTAGCTTTAACATGGGCCCAATACTAGGCCTCTAGCTTCAACATGGGCACAATACCACGCCTCTAGCTTCAACATGGGCCCAATACCACGCCTCTAGCTTCAACATGGGCCCAATACCACGCCTCTAGCTTCAACATGGGCTCAATATAAGGCCTCTAGCTTCAACATGGGCCTGTGGTGATACGTGCTCTCTCTCTACACGGTTACAGCATAAATATGTGATAATTGTGATAAATACAAGCATTAATTGAATTCTCACAAGGTGAATGCATTACATCCACATTTTGCGTTAATTGAAATGCAATCAATTTTTCATAACGAGAGAGAGACATCTCAAATTGGAGGGATCCAAACCATCTGATATGAATGATACATTATACTATATATCAATGAGACCAATATAAAAAGGGAATAAAGACAATTAATAAGCTCAATATTTGCTGCAAAAACACACGGAAAAACACGTAAATTTGTTATGAAATCAATGTGATTTATCTCCTCAAATCAATCAATTCCACCCGCAATAATTACTTATATCATACAATGCCGACTGGTTGCGGAATTGAAATACTGTTCTATCTAACGACATATCCTAAATACACGCAAACACGTCAAAATTCACTGAAAATCACTCCAATCCTCCCACTTAATGTCACTCATAATACTTAACTAAATATACTCTCATGAATTAATAATCACTGCAGTGCCATTCACCAATTTCACTGACAAAATTATTCAGTTCACTCTCGCCTAATAATGTAGCGAATTACGTCGCACTTCATTCATCGTACGTACGAACACACATTCGGTAGAGCCCTACGTGGGGCGCCGGCCGTCTTGTTGTTTACACTATATGTATGTATGTGCTTCTCCCGCTGGTTCCCACCTCCACTGATTCAAAGGGCACAAGTTAAAATTGTATCAATTAATATATCCACTTGGTTCCTGTTGTCGGTGTTCCGATGTAATTACGTAGACATTAAATCTAACTGCAGCCACCGTGGTCGAGTGGTCTGCGGCCTGTGTTCTGTATCGGGTCTCTGCTTCATGTAGAAAGACCGCGGATTCGAACCCGGCCATGGACACGAGCTGTTTCTCGTACGCCGCGCCGTTCACTCAACCCGCTAAGCACTCATGAAGACGCCCATCAACCTCCCGGGATCGTCGCATGGAGCTCATTATCACCCTTACTCTTAGAATGTTAACCTTAAGAATTTGAAAAACCAATGTACTAATGTCTATGTACTGTGTACTTGATTGGAAATAAAGATTGTTTGTTGTTTGTTTTTTTTTGTTTGACGCTGAAATCCTGAGCCTCTCCGAGTTATCATTACTGAAATTTTCCCAAGTTTATATGAACTTTTCAAGGATCCAGTTACTCCACGAATTAGTAGTAGTATTAGTACTGGTAGTAGAAATAGTAGTTGAAGACGTAGCGGTAGTCGCTCTAGTAGTACTTGTAGATTTGGCAGAACTAGTAGTTATTGTAGATATTGTAGATCCTGATCCCTCCCTAAAATGAGAGAACAATCCTCCGTAAGTGCATGCTTTGATAGAGGTGCCCTACTACGTTTATGCTGTTTGTTGGCATGTTATTTCTGTTTCCTATCCCAGAAATACTTTTATCTCCCTCCGAGGGATATTCCGTCTTTTGCTTCCTTGAAGTCAGTTGCATGCCTCTAACTCGTAGTGCCCCCTGTAGAATCGTCGCCGCTTCTAGCACTGTTGTTCACCCGATCAACGCCTTGCTCCTTTGACTTCCCTTGATTTCCCGACTGCTGCATATATAATCCGTTGCCGTTTTCTAGAAACACGCCTCCTGACTTTTAGCTCCTCATTTAGTACTTGATTTTGCTTTAAAGGTGTATTGTGTTAATTTGACCGTTGGCTTCTTATCCGATGCATCCCACGGTTTCGAGGCTCTCGCAGAACATATTTCAACTGGAAGGCGTTCAGAACTGCTTACACTGCATAATAGCGTGCTGTGTTGTTTGTATTTTTCGCAGGCGCGACGGTTGGCTTTAATAGTTCTGTGGCCGAGCTGCTCGCACTCCCCACGTACCCATTCACCATCACACATCCTTACACACTAACACATCATTACACATTACTATATATCACTATACATTATCACAACCACCACAGGCCCAATACCAGGCTTCTGGCTTCAATATGGGCCCAATACCAGGCGCATAGCTTTAAAATGGGTGCAATACAATACGCATAACGATCACACGGGTTCAATACTGGGATGCTCATTATTTTCAGAACTTTGGTTGTTTCCAGTACTTTTACTGACACCAAGCATCGGAAATTGTAACAAATACTTCCCGTTTAAGAGGATCCTTATCACCTATCAAAGCAACCAGACTGTCGACTAATATGGGAATGACTATCGATTGGACAAAATTTTTGCGGCATTTTTTATTGTTTTCATAAATTTGTACAAATGTAGCAGACTTAAACGTTAGCTAGACGGATGTGCAGACTAGGTATCTAGTGTGGTCTGCTACAGACAATGAGATGCTTGGATGTACCGGCATAGGTCTGTCCTCACAGTACCGGCAGTACCGGTACTAACTTGTTTCTTTAATTGCGAGTCAAAACAAAGTATAACCAGCGAAAATAAATTATTTTTGCTCTCTCCATCCGAGGGTCAAGTCAGGTGAATGCTGGGTAAAGCGTACCAGATGCAAACATGTACCAGATGTACACATGTACCACGCACACCCAGATGACGCACCCACCCAACGCACCAGATGTGCGTTGCAAGAGGATGATGTTACAACTGTGGCGTGACGTCATGTATTCGTAAGAAACGTTTGAGGGGATCAGCGAGTGCTCCTTCCTCCCTCCCATCCCTCACATGACGTGTGCTAACAAGTGGGGCTTCCAGCAGAAAATTGTTGCCAGATTTGCGAGACTTTATGTCAACAGCTCTTGCTTTGTGTCAACAACTTCTAACTTGCATACTGTGCGTCTGCAACTACTAACTTGTCTACTGTGTAACTGCAACTACTAACTTTTCTACTGTGTGTCTGAAACTACTAACTTGTCTACTGTGTAACTGCAACTACTAACTTTCCTATTGTGTGTCTGCAACTACTAACTTTCCTATTGTGTGTCTGCAACTACTAACTTGTATACTGTGTTTGCAACTACTAACTTGTCTACTGTGTGTCTGCAACTACTAACTTGTCTACTGTGTGTCTACAACTACTAACTTGTCTACTGTGTGTCTACAACTACTAACTTGTCTACTGTGCGTCTACAACTACTAACTTGTCTACTGTGCGTCTGAAACTACTAACTTGTCTACTGTGTAACTGCAACTACTAACTTTTCTATTGTGTGTCTGCAACTACTAACTTGTATACTGTGTTTGCAACTACTAACTTGTATACTGTGTGTCTACAACTGCTAACTTGTCTACTGTGTGTCCAAAAGTACAGCGTTCAACACAGTCACACATCTGTGCTGCACTGAAACGTAGCTGCGGTTGTGCGCTGCCTTCACAATCTCACTGTCAAAGTTGTATCTCTTATCTCTTCAGATACACGCAACATCTCTCAGTTCTCTTACTTTATATTCATAGATTTCATTTTAGATGTTATTCCGTAATCTTTGTTCTATTTCAGTTTGCTAACTTACTGTATGAACAGGGTTAGGCAACATAACTTCCCTTTTTTTAAATTCGTTTTGCTTTGAAAAAAAGGAAGTCATATTGCCGCACCCTGTTTGATATAAGTTTATGTGCGTGCTTCAAAACTATAATTTGTACGCTCACATCTTAATTTTTTTGCAAACTGACACAAAATTTTCCTAAAGTTTATTATGTGGTTTGTATTTTCGTGTTTTGTATATCAGTATAGAACATAATGTAATTCATCACAATATGCTGTAGCTTCTCGTGTGCACGTATACATCTCAGGAGTCAGTGTAGAATGAATTGACATACTCGTACACCAAAGCAAAAGAAAATTTTGAGGCACCTTCCGAAAGTTAGATAAGTGATGTTATTGATTATTTTCCATTTCATATGATTTAATAAACCCATAATTTTGAATAAACTTTGAAGTGTATCGTTTAGTTTGAATTCAACATTCAAATTATACGTAATCTATACCATGTTCAAGTACAGATTTTAATCGAAGATAGTTGCTTTGTTTAATTAACGATGACTTACATCGGCCACCGTATAATCTACTAACATATACCAAACACAAGTCTAGCACAGTTTATGAAGAACTAAACACAAATGGCACTTTCTTTTGTGATGTTGAGGTTCTTAAAAATTTAACTTAATGCCAGTACCACCTTCCATAACCCTGTTAGTTATCAATTATCTCTTCCTCTTCCTACACACAGTTTCCAGTTCTCTTATGATTTTTCTCCTGCAGTGAAAGTGTGCCAAAAACAACCGGCGGGGAGTTCACTTCATTTCAAGTTCAAGGTTATGTGACACTTGAGGCAGTAGGTGACATTTGCACCACCAGTTCAGCACGTCAGTCAATTTTGCTGGAGTGCCAGAAGCCTCTTGTTTCCTTGATTGTGTTAGGTGCAACGATCAGGTCGACATGGTGACGAAGAGGTACTCATTCAAACAGCGTGATGCTTGAGAGTGACGTCCAAAACAGCAAAGAGGATCACTGACCTCAGTGATCTGCTGACCTTAATTTGAGTGCTAAGATCACTGAATCTGTATCTTAGATACTCAGAAAACCACCAGTCATGCCTTCCATCTGATCAGCCCCACATGTGCAGTTAATATTTGCAGTTTTTCAGTCACGGGAGACGAAATTAGTTCATGCCAAACTATAAGCGATTATCAAACGGATGTATTGCAGAGCTAATTTACTCCACATGAGGAGAGATAGTGCTGGAAGCTGCTGTTCCAACTCCCCTTTGTTTATCCTGACTGCAAAAAGTGACCTGCTTATTTCTCACACCTATCTCGGAATATGCTGTATTTCTTCCTGGGTTAGGGTATATTAGCAGTACAAACACTGGTCTTGAGAACATGACACTATTAATACCGGGTATAGGCAATGGTACACAAAGGGCCTACTTTTTAGTGATACTGGTAGTTCAACGCTGGTATCAGTGATACGCGTCATCGCTTTTGCAGCAGACGACCAGCATGGTCGGATGATTGACATCTCGTATATTGCATACGAATGTGAAGGGAACAAAGATTTCTGGCCTTTCAGTAATTCAGTTTAGTTGAAATGGGGCAAATTCCTCTTCTTTTGAGGGTTCAAGGGCAAGCGATGGTGATATTCCCCTCATCTTTTGACGGATGAAAGAAATATATGAAAAGTTTTCCTTCTGTTCCCTTGAGTACTAAAGAGATGAGATGAAAAAAATCCCCTTTTTATTTGAGGGAGGATGGGGAAAAAACGGGGATATTCTCCCTCATCGCTCGAGGCCGTTGCGTGATGGGGAAGTTTTGCAGTGCAAGAAAATCTCCAGCTTGCGTTTGATAAATAACGTAGTCGGAAGTTATTTCCGCCGGCGTTATCGTCGTAGTTTTTTAAGTAATTTCCCAATGTTTGTCACATGGAGAGACCGAAGGGCAACTAAGCAGTTAGTTTCTAATAACTGAGGGAGGGGGAGAATTCACTGTAGTTTCCTATGAATACTTAAAAATTGCATTGGGTTCAGATTTGAGGTCAAATTTTAGTACACTATATTAATTTTATTTTGATGACGTTATTTTAGTGACGTAAATTCAGTGATGAAAGTTTAGTGACGAATTTAAGTAATGATAGTTTAACGACATTATTTTGGTGACGTAATCATAGTAACGTAATTTTAGTGACTTCAGTGCCGTATCTCTGAAATAATTACCTTTACTGAGTTTGCCTGACCCTCAGTAAGAGATACGGAAATAATTCCTCGCTGCATTTCAGTAGTTCAGCGAGTTCTTAGAATTTGTTAAGAGCTCCTTTGGTAGACTGTAAACTCGATATCAATCCGCCATCTTTGTTATCTTTATCTCTGTTATCTCTACACAGATGCTACCCTTGGTCTTCTGTTATTTATACCACTGAAATGCTTGCGTTCAGTACTGATTGCTTCATAAAATCCAGTGTTGCATCATACATCAAGTATTACGTGAATTGGAAATACCGCTTTTCATTCCATTAGTAATACAGCTTTGTAATGTACATTTAATTACTTTTACTTCAGTAATGATTGCAATATGAGTACCGCTGCCTAGTATGTCCGTCTCGGAATAACGTACATGTGTGTCCCTACAGTCTGTTCCTATCTCAGACTGTCTCCCAGAGACCACAACTACATATGTGAAACGTGAGCAATTTCATTCTCAGCAATTTCACTGAGACATACCACGTCTCAGCGTATTTACCACGTGTACATGTCACGTATACATATAATGTGTACATATAGAATAGAATGAGGCGATAAAAACCAGCCTTTACCCATGCCGTATACCCAAGTCCCATGCCGTATACCCAAGTCCCATGCCGTATTTCTAACCGCCGATGGTCATGCACAGACCGACCACGGCGGCAGCAGGCCTCGAACCCGAGTCTTCCCGTATCCGAAGCGGGTTCGCTCACCAATCGATCAAGCTGGTGGTATCACGTGTACATATGACGTGTACATATTACGTGTACATAGCACGTGTATATATCACGTGTACATGTCACGTCTACATAATATTTTCGAGCATTTGAAATTTTCGTGTGTTGGTGATCAGGACTGACTGGCAGGGAGCTGTGAGACACAAGTGTCCCTCGTGTGGGGGAGGGGGGAGGAGAGGGGAAGGGGGTAGGAGGTAGGGATCGTCTACTTGCACGTACACAGCTGCTGTGTGTACGTCTGTGTGCGTGTTGTGTACGTCTGTGTGCGTGTTGTGTACGTCTGTGTGCGTGTTGTGTACGTCTGTGTGCGTGTTGTGTACGTCTGTGTGCGTGTTGTGTACGTCTGTGTGCGTGTTGTGTACGTCTGCGTGCGTATTGTGTACGTCACAACCCTCTTACAAAGTATACTCGTAATAAGTTCCCTGCAGTGTTACAATGCATTACTGCAGCATACATGTATAAGAAACCAACTTCCCTTCCGTTTCTTTATAGCTTGTCAATTGGTGCAAGTTTTTTAACTGAATTAATTATTTGAAATATTTTGCTTATTAAAACACAAATTTCGACGCACGTACTACTTTCTGTAGAGAAGTACTTTTTTACACTAAACAATTTTCAAACTAAACGGAATACATCGTATATGTTCTACGTATATAATTTAACATACACAGTTCATACATCCGAATGTGTACATTCTTGGCCTGGACATTTGAAGGTCGAACAATTTCTGCTTCTTCGTTGTTTTATAGCTTGGAAGTCTGTCATTGCGTTGTGTAGTGTCTGCTGTGTGTAGCCTGTTGCCTGCTGTGTGTAGCCTGTTGCCTGCTGTGTGTAGCCTGTTGCCTGCTGTGTGTAGCCTGTTGCCTGCT
>VCRD01002724.1:14033-28535 GCA_006783055.1 Trinorchestia longiramus
TATATATATATATATATATATATATATATATATATATATATATATATATATATATATATATACATATTACTTTGATATAATATAAGTGTACTTTACTGTATTTCCAGCTTGCAGACATTGTGGTGCTGTAACCCACGGGTTATCATTCTCTGTAAGTTGTGTTTATTTGAATAGAGCTGAAGGTAAGTAAATAATCAGGCAGGGCGTGAAAAAAATGGATGGAGACAAAATTGCAGAAATGGAGACAGGGGAAACGAACAGGTCCTACATAACAGCAGCAAGGCCTCAGAAGTAAAGGAACTAAGTGTAAGGAAACTGCTTTGTTCCATTAATCAGTTGGTTTTATTCTTCCTTGGATTGCATTCATTAGGTTTGAAGTAATCGATGACCAAACATCGTGAAGTCTGTTCGTTATTTTTGGTTAGGAGCATTGAACTTACGGGTCTGACCCATTGTAATATGCTACTTCTTTAATATTTCTGAAAATGGCAGAAACATAATATCTCAAATGTTATAATAATTTGAGATCGATGTCAAAATATTGAACTGCAAGACTACTTGTAAAGCGTTAGTTTTTTTTATTCGATCATTTTCAGACACAAAGCAGAGGGCAGAACACAGTCTACGCCTCTTTTTAGAAGCACTGGATCTGATATATAGTTCATAATCTACTGCTTCTACAGTTGTGGTTGCAGTAACTGCTAGAACAACTGCTCTGCAGTAACAGCTGTTACAACTACACTATAGTAATAGTTGGGATAAGTACTGTGAGGTAACAGCAGTGATGACTGCTCTGCAGTAACAGCTGTTACAACTACACTATAGTAACAGTTGGGATAAGTACTGTGAGGTAACAGCAGTGATAACTGCTCTGCAGTAACAGCTGGGACAACTGCTCTTCAGTAACATCTGTGATAACTACTCTCCAGTAACAGCTGGGACAACTGCTCTTCAGTAACAGCTGTGAGAACTGTTCAGCAGTTACAGTTGCAACAACTGTGTGTTGTGAGCCAGTAAGACACGAGCAACTTTGTTGGCTTCCTAGCTTTAATTGGAAGGAAGATAGCATGAACTGGGCCGTGCCAGACGGGCTGTTTCAAGTGAGGGGTGTGTGAGACTCTGCCGTGTTTGGCTTCAAAGTAACATCAAGGCAAATGAATAACGTCAATTAATCGTCAAATCCTTTATAACTGAAATTGTGTTAGTCTTTTTATCTTTATTTATCGATGTCGACGTAAAGAGTAAAGTACCATTTGAACTTAAAATGCTCGATGAATAATTATTTACTGAGTTTGGGACAAATTTATTGTGCATGTACTGTTCATTAACAAATTCAGTAATTAGTGAGGGCATGACAAAATTTTTAGCATTTATGAAGTGACTCTTGCAGCACCAGACATGAGTGATACAATCTTATGCGTGGATATGATCGCGCCACACACAGCTCAAGTTTCATCAGCAGTACACACACTCTCATGATGGAACAGATACCTCTTAAATTTAGTTTAAATTATCATTTGGCAGTGTTACAGGTCATGCAATTTGTTCATTGTGCCCTGCAGAGAGGGAGAGAGAAAGAAAGAGAGAGAAGGAGAGAGAGAGAGAGAGAGAGAGAGAGAAAGAGAGAGAGAGTGAGAGAAAGGAAACATTTTGATGGATTATGATTCAACGAATACAGGAATATCTGCCCTCATGCAACAGGAATATCTGCTGTTATGAAACAGTAATATCTGCAGTTATGAAACAAATTTTTAAAGTTATGAAACAGAAATATCTGCCATTATACAACAAGAATATCTGCCATTATGAAACAGAAATGTCTAAAGTTTTAAAACAGAAATATCTAGTGTTATGAAACAAAAATATCTAGCGTTATGAAACAGAAATATCTAAAGTTATGAAACAAAAATATCTAGTGTTATTAAGCAGAGATATCGTTGGTTATAAAATTACAAGGAAAGAGAAAACATCGAATAACCCTACAACTTTTTTTCCTAACTGAAGTGCGTAGATCAACCGGCGATAAAGAAATTCCCATTTTCAAGTCTTGGCCAAAAGAAATACTGCGTACTTTTACTTTGCTCCGTTCTCCTGCCGGATATTCACAGCAAATTAGGGTTGACGAGCCTCCAGCAAAAATTTAGAAATTCCAAATCAGGCGCAAGAAAGTGGAAGCTTTAGCTCGCACGGTCGAGTACTGAAGTTTGTCTGATGATACATTACGGTTGAAAAATTGGGAAAAATATTCTTGAAGGACTTGTATTCTTCAAACATGCAGTACAATGGTGGAGAGGAAGATCAAAAACATGATGTTCATTCAAAAGATTTAAAATATACTAAATTTTGCCATAATTTCACCTGAAAACATTTAGTTAGGATTAGAATAAATGTAAATTTTTGGCATTAAAATAAATAAAGCAATAATCGAAATTTAAACTTAACGTGAAAAACTGAGTGCATTGCCTACGGGGATAAATCATTGCTGGGGCTAGACATAGCTTAGCCAAAATATATGCATTTGACTGGAGTGTACAGAACTATTTTAGAGTACATAATTGGTTGAAGTCTACAGAATTCATTGGAGTGTACAGAATTGGTTAAAGTGTACATAATTGGTTGAAATGTACGGAATTGATTGGAGTGTATAGAATTGGTTGAAGTGTACAGAATTGATTGGAGTGTACATAATTGATTGGAGTGTACATAATTGGTTGAAGTGTACAGAATTGATTGGAGTGTACATAATTGGTTGAAATGTACGGAATTGATTGGAGTGTACAGAATTGGTTGAAGTGTACAGAATTGATTGGAGTGTACAGAATTGGTTGGAGTGTACGTAATTGGTTGGAGTGTACATAATTGGTTGAAGTGTACAGAATTGGTTGGAGTGTACATAATTGGTTGGAGTGTACATAATTGGTTGGAGCGTACAGAATTTGTTATGGTGTACAGAATTGGCTAATTTGTTAAGTTATGAATATTTTGCATTCTATTGCATGTTTGTGTTTAAAATTTTCCGAAATCCCTCCAATAGTTAAATTGAACAGAATAATTTCGTAAACTCTACGGACTATGCTTCTAACATTTAAGTAACTTTTTCCATCAGGTAAATGTTTTATTTTCATGTATAGTCCGCACTTTAAACGTCTTTTGGAATAAAATTGTCAAAAAACTGAGAGCCTCTGTGCACATGTCCGCCAGATGGCATAGCTTGGCAGATCTCTGGTAATATGCCCAACAGATGGCATAGCTTGGCAGATCTCTGGTAATATGCCCAACAGATGGCATAGCTTGGCAGATCTCTTGTAATATGCCCAACAGATGGCATAGATTGGCAGATCTCTTGTAATATGCCCAACAGATGGCATAGCTTGGCAGATCTCTGTTAATATTTCCAACAGATGGCCTAGCTTGGCTGATCTCTGGTAATAGCAGATCTGGTAATGGCAGATCTCTGGATCTGCCAGATCTTTGGTAATGTGCCCAACAGATGGCATAGCTTGGCAGATCTCTGTTAATATTTCCAACAGATGGCCTAGCTTGGCTGATCTCTGGTAATAGCAGATCTGGTAATGGCAGATCTCTGGATCTGCCAGATCTTTGGTAATGTGCCCAACAGCTGGCATAGCTTGGCAGATCTCTAGAAATATGCCCAACAGCTGGCTTGGTTTGGCAGATAAGCTGCTGTTTCACACTAGCCTGCAACAGCTTTGGCTGCAGGGATGATGTGCACTACCTGAGTACGTATAAAATATAGAGCCGTTATTTAAAGTACTTCTTACCTGCCACTTAAACAGGCACGATATTGATAAATGTAAATATTCATTGTCCTACGATATTTTCGTTCCAACGAATTGACGTTATATTCCTTCCATTTTCGCTCCTGAAGGGAGTTGACAATTACGAAAACTATATCCCCTGGAGATAAAATAGCAGGAGAAATGAATCTAGCTCAAACAACACATATGCCTAATTTAAATTATGTTGACATCTAGATCCCCTGCCGACACTAGAAGGAAACTCTACCACAGAGTTTCTGTTGACATTGGGTTTCAATTTTGATGAATGTCAGTATTTCATCCTTGGGAAAAGCCATTGGGATGTTCGATGGAAGTTTTGTAGAGCGCTGCTATTGTTTAGGCCAGTCTGACTCATACACTTAATAACGTATGCTGAAACCTGGCTTACGCACCGCTAAAATTTTAGTTCATGTATTATGTCAAAACTTCACACTCAAACCTCGTTATTTTCGCTACCATTGCTTATATCAATCTCACCTTGTAGTGCGTTTTGGAGCATTTTTTGCTATATTCAGTATTGCCCAGTCATTTTTGTAATTTTCATTGAACAATTGTTGCATATGTAAATTCTTCTAATCTCAAATTATGATTTTTATTGCAACAAGTAACGAGGCTTGTTCTTTTTATGTACTTGTTTACTGGAGAAAGTCATTCTCAACCCAGATGAAATTTAACTTTTCAACCCAACTGAAATTTCTTCATCTCATTCCTACTGAAGCCTTACCAGCTATTTCAGGAAACTAAACTTCTCTGTTTTGTTTAAACCATCACTGTTTATCTTGTGAAATAATTCCAGCCTTTCTGAAACTGTTATCTTCCACCATGCTGAAATTATCCTCTTCTACCGGACTTAACCTTGTTCTATTCCACTGTGCTGCAACTATGTTTATATGTATATATAATATATATATATATATTATATATATATTATATATATATTATATATATATATATATATATATATATATATATATATATATATATATATCATGAGATCTTCTTCTGAATGCAGCTTAGTCTACAACTTCTCCAGCATGCAAAAACTGTACCTGTTTTTGTAAAATAATTTTTTTAGACTCTACCTAAACCCTATCTAAGCCATAAATAAAACCTTGTCCAAGCCATACCTAAAACCCTGTCTAAGCTACACCTAAAACCTTGCCTAAGCTACACCTAAAATCTTGCCTAAGCTACACCTTAAACCCTGTCCAAGCTCTGCTGGAATGCTAGAGGAAAGTAACTGTCTGTACTGCCAGTCCAGGAGAGTTGGACTGACATGACAGCAGCAGGCTTGCTGAGTGAGTTCTCCTGTTGTCTTAACCCAAACTTTAGCTCTAAAATTACTAACTTTGGAGATCATATTTTTTTTTGTTCAGTGGGCTGAAAAAAGATTATACCTCAGGAAAGAGACAGTTGAAGGGATGTTTTCTTTGTTTCTCTCACAGTGAAGGGGCTTTCACTATTATCAAGATCATCTCACATGCTGGAACTCCTATTTATTTTACCACGGGCTGTGAGGTACGTCAAAGTTAGTATATTAATGCACGTCGTGTAACAGGTATGTATTAAACAGGTAGAGACGTAAAACTCAGCATCCACTTCTTATTTTGTGTACTAAGTTGGGCTAGATGAAGGTGCAATAGTGTTTTTTAAAATAAATTCAGAGAATCAATTTTGGGAAGAATTTTCCCTTTTTGCACACAGCTCGAGGTGGGCAGCTTATTGCAAAATTAACTCAGCAGGTTCTATCCTCAGATAAGAGGAGCAAAATTAATTGGCTCTGAGATACCCGTCAGTTACGAGCGCCTGCCAAGCGTACGTGCAGTGCTTGCCAGCTTGACCAAAGCTTATTTGACTGACCCTTTTCAGGCATCCTGTCTTGATGAGATGGCAGGTTTGACATCCGCTAGACCTGTCAGGTGTCACGCCTGACAAGTTTGCCTTGGCTTGAGTGACGAAGGTTCGACCAATCGCATCTGATTTTGTGTTGAGACACTCACAAGACATCGGGTCGTGAGAAGGTGCAGAATGTTAAGCAAGGAGTTATATGTTACAAGTGTGTTGATTAACTGAGGCATTTAAGTGTTGTGTGTTACAAGTGTGTTGATTAACTGAGGCAGTTAAGCGTTGTGTGTTACAAGTGTGTTGATTAACTGAGGCATTTAAGTGTTGTGTGTTACAAGTGTGTTGATTAACTGAGGCAGTTAAGCGTTGTGTGTTACAAGTGTGTTGATTAACTGAGGCAGTTAAGCGTTGTGTGTTACAAGTGTGTTGGTTAACTGAGGCAGTTAAGCGTTGTGTGTTACAAGTGTGTTGATTAACTGAGGCAGTAAAGCGTTGTGTGTTACAAGTGTGTTGATTAACTGAGGCAGTTAAGCGTTGTGTGTTACAAGTGTGTTGATTAACTGAGGCAGTTAAGCGTTGTGTGTTACAAGTGTGTTGATTAACTAAGGCAGTTAAGCGTTGTGTGTTACAAGTGTGTTGATTAACTGAGGCAGTTAAGCGTTGTGTGTTACAAGTGTGTTGATTAACTGAGGCAGTTAAGCGTTGTGTGTTACAAGTGTGTTGATTAACTGAGGCAGTTAAGTGTTGTGTGTTACAAGTGTGTTGATTAACTGAGGCAGTTAAGTGTTGTGTGTTACAAGTGTGTTGATTAACTGAGGCAGTTAAGCGTTGTGTGTTACAAGTGTGTTGATCATGAAATCTTAGCTAAGTTCAAGCAGCGCGTGTTATGTGAAGCTTAGTTTTCAGGAAATAATATCAAGAACACAAAAAGTAAAGAAAATCTTCTAATGGGAATTTTTCCGTGCAAACTTCAGCATTTGCGAGCAGTTCCTTAATCCGCAAATTTTTATTTTCGTGTGATTTACAGAATTAAAAATTTTGAAACTGCAGAGTACATTCGTTAGGCATGTAATGTGAGGTGGACTTTGATTTGAGTTGAAGCAAGAACAGCGAACGAAACAGAAAGTGGTTAAAGTGGTGATATGACGATGCATGATTGATACAAATATAAATTGATCTTCGTCATGCGTTTGAAACACAGCTAGTCAGACGCTATCACTATTTTATTTGTGGACCACTTGTAGCAGCTTTTAGATGATGTCAAAACCATCTGAATCTGCCACAAGCTGCTTTGAAGACTATTCGATTTTGTTCGAGGTAATTCAAAACCCTTTGCACTTGACTCAAGTACTTTACTCTACCTCATGACTCTATCCCCGCTTGATTTGAAGACCTCATGACACTACCACCACTTGATTTAAAGACCTCATGACTCTACTACAAGTTGATTTAAAGACCTCATAATTCAATTGCCAGTTGATTTAAAGACCTCAGGTCTGTATCACAAGAGAATTTTAAGACTCACGGACTACTGCCGAGTCTTAGTCTCATCTCACTGGCTAGTCACTGACTAGACAGCGAGTTTCTTTGCCGCCCTGGCAGGCAGAAAACAAGTCGTCTCTGTTGAAGGACTTGAAGAGAAGTTTTCGGTAATCCAATAAAGCTTTTGGGCTGCAGACCTCGTCCCTGAATGCAGGACACCTCGAATGGAGAGACCATTCTCCTAGCTCTGAACTTCCTGCGTCCGTTATGCTGCTGTGTGCTGACGTGGTTAAAGCTGCGTGCTGACATGGTTAAAGCTGCGTGCTGACGTGGTTAAAGCTGCGTGCTGACGTGGTTAAAGCTGTGTGCTGACGTGGTTAAAGCTGCGTGCTGACGTGGTTAAAGCTGCGTGCTGACATGGTTAAAGCTGCGTGCTGACATGGTTAAAGCTGTGTGCTGACAAAGGAACCCATTTACCAAGCCTCTCGTGTGATGTATACCAGTTTCAGTATAATTTCAAATTTATATATTTTAATGATATATTGTATTGCTTTCATTTGAATATGTAACGGAAATAACCATTAAACCGACAATAAATATTAGACGGAGAAGACGATCATAGATTGCACCTAATTATTTTCTTAAAATATTATGAAAACAAATCAGAAACTAACGAATAAATTTCATGACTACATAACTATTTTGTACAACCTTGGAAAAATTCTTTAATGAATAAATAAAGTCAAGTATTTTTATGTTCCGTTCTCGGTTTCTACAAGACTAGTTTGGGTCCTTGGGAGAGAAAGCTGTTACAAGCTTCAAAATATTCCTATAGATTGAAGTCATTCATAGTGCTTAGTGTTCGGTTATATCATTACACAAGTTTATTCTATTTTGTACACTAGTTACACTAGTTGTTTCTGCCAGGACACTAATTACACTAGCTGTTCCTTCCAATACAATAGTTATGAAAGCTGTTCCTGCCAGTAAATTAGTTACACTAGCTGTTACTGCCAGTACGCTAGTTATACTAGCTGTTCCTGCCAGTATACTTGTTACACTAGTAATGGAACAGCAATGACAACAATTACAGCAGTAACAGCAGTAACAATAATAAGAGCAGGGACAGCAATAACAACAATGACAGCAGTAACAGCAGTAACAATAATAAGAGCAGGGACAGCAATGACAACAATGACAGCAGTAACAGCAGTAACAATAATAAGAGCAGGGACAGCAATAACAACAATGACAGCAGTAACAGCAGTAACAATAATAAGAGCAGGGACAGCAATGACAACAATGACAGCAGTAACAGCAGTAACAATAATAAGAGCAGGGACAACAATGACAACAATAACAACAGTAACAGCAGTAACAATAATAAGATCAGGGACAGCAATAACAACAATAACAGCAGTAACAGCAGTAACAATAATAAGAGCAGAGACAGCAATAACAACAATAACAGCAGTAACAGCAATAACAGTTGCAGCGATCGAGCAAACACCACCTGGATCAACAGCTACAGGAGATACAACACGTGAATGACAACAAGGAAAGCCTCAGGCCTGTGTCTTCTGCATGCCCTGTTGTGTACGAGCGTGGTGGTGCATGCAGCAACGCATGTGCATGTGGGATATGATGCATTCAGTAAAGCATGTAGGACAGGATGCATGCAGCAACGTATGTATGTGCATGTGGGATATGATGCACGCAGCAAAGCATGTAGGATAATACATGCAGTAACGCATGTAGGACGTGATGCATGCAACAACGCATGTAGGACATGATGCATTCAGTAAAGCATGTTAGACAGGATGCATGCATCAACGCATATAGGACATGATGGATGCAACAACGCATGTAAGACATAATGCATGCAACAACACATATAGGACATGATGCATTCAGTAAAGCATGTAGGACAGGATGCATGCATCAACGCATATAGGACATGATGGATGCAACAACGCATGTAAGACATGATGCATGCAACAACACATATAGGACATGATGCATTCAGTAAAGCATGTAGGACAGGATGCATGCATCAACGCATATAGGACATGATGGATGCAACAATGCATGTAGGACATGATGCATGCAACAACACATATAGGACATGATGCATTCAGTAAAGCATGTAGGACAGGATGCATGCATCAACGCATATAGGACATGATGCATGCAGTAAAGCATGTAGGACATGATGCATGCAGCAGCGCATGTAAGACATGATACATGCAGCAACGCATGTAAGACAAAATGCATGCAACAACGCATATACATGCAGAGCATGCGTCTGTCGTACAAAAGAAAGCTCAATTCAATTCTTCTGCAACGTTCAGAGTGACAGACAGGTGCGTTTTAGATTCCCCTTGTGTTCACGTACCTAAATTATCAAGTTTCCTCCACTACAGGAAAAAAGTACAGTAAAAATAAAGATAAAGACCTTTCCTCAAATCCTCGAACTTAAATAGGCATCATGTCATTTCTTTTTGAAACATTCGTGATGAATTTTAGAAGACACAAATATTCCTTCTGCCTCCTTTCCTTCTCCTTACCCTCATTTTTCCAAAAATCTTTCCTTCCCCTCTCCCTCTTGAGAAGAAGTATCACAATATTTTGCCCTGGAATGCTCATTTCTTAGATAAAAGTATCCGCATTATTTGCCCGCAGGAATTTATATATTGAAGCTCAAATTCCAGCGCTGGTGAAGGTTACTCGAAAATTTGCTAGCGGAAGCTTCTCTTCTTTTTCTCTCTCATTATTTATCTTTTTTATGTTTATTTCCGCTATTTATTTTTCTTCCTCACATGCATATATTTATTCCAAATTAATTTTAAAAGTGACATTAATGAATAGTAAAAAATATATAAAGTATGATATGCACAGGTAGGAGATTTCAGCGTTTGCTTTGAATAAATGACATCCAAGACGTTTCTTTATATTAGTTTTAATGAGGACCAAAATTTTCCGTGTGGATGCCAAGTTAATCAGCAAAAATTGTAGTGATATGCACAAGTTTGAATGACAAAGTAATACGTGTACTACTTACTGAAGAGGAGGTCTGAAATTCGGAGGACCATTGAGAGTGACAGTTGAAGGGTGGACAGCATTAGTGGACTACTTGCATTTTTCCCACGGGAAAAAATGCAAGTAGTCCACCAGTGCTGTCCACCCTTCAATTTTCCTTGTTTCATCACTTGCACACACCTGATACTTTGTTTCTAAGTCAGAAGTGGAAGGAGGTCATTATGAAAATAAAGAAATAGTGGGCATCAATGTGTGTCTGCAATTATTGAAAATGTAAATTGAAAAACGTAATGAGTGGAGAATACGAATGGAGAAGTTAGTCTGGGGCCTAGCAACATGGGGCACTTTCTAGAGCCATTGAAGAAGTTTTCATGCATGAGCGAGAAGCCAATTCCAATTTTTAACAAGGGTAAACCAGCGTGGATTGTGGATCCTGCTGCCTGATTTACAAAGCTGTCCTCTGACCAAGATAGCTAAGATGAATGAATAATTGACAGTCATTGCTACAAAATCGACGCAAGCGATTTAAAAAGTCTACGGATAGTTAAACCCGTTTTCGTTATAGGGCACCGGATCGATTTATTTTTCTGTGTTATATGCAGAATCACAAAAAGTTTAAGCTTAGCATTGAACTGAAAAATTAAAGAATTCTAGTTTTTAGACATTTCAATGATATATTATTGGTCTGGAATGAATATTTACTCAGCAGATCAATCAGAACTTATCTCCGGAATTGGATCTCGATCCATGGTTCCACAATACCAGATGGGATTGCATTTCAATTTCTAGGCAATGGATGTGGTATTTAAAGACTGGAATTCTATATTTTGAAGGCTTTTAACAATGTGAGAGGAGCAGAAGTAAGACTAGAAACTTCCGCCTCATACACATGTAAGAATTGTCATCCAGAAAAGACTGTTAAAACAATAGTTGTGAAAGAGATATTAAAGCAGTATCGATTAAACATGCGACAGTTAAAATGATATTCTAATCGTATGTAGTGATATGCAGGGCACTTGCTCTTTCAAAAATACTATTCTTTCCAGATTTTTTATTCAAACAGGTCATTTGTTTCTAACGAATGTATTTATTTAATTGGAATGGGGTCTGCCATTTTTCGACCACGTCTTCTCAGAATTTAAATGTGAAGAAAAAAGTTTAGAAATGTTCATTTTCTGGAGATTTCAATGTTTGCTTATGGTTTTTGTTATTAATTTGTTTTGAAAAACAGGATGGACCTTACAGTAATTGTGGACATTGGAGAGTACTGAATAACTTCTAGTATATTGGTGCTCTTAACAAAAGGATAAAGAACTGTTTCTCAAACATAATAACAAATCGAAAACAACATCTGTTTACATTGGCTAAAAAATCGCAGTTTTTACAAATAGTCAGCGTTTCGCTTGAAAGTAAATTCTTGAAAAAACGATTTTAATCTTGCATCATTTGTCTTAAAGATGAATTCATTATTTCATGGTTCTTTAGTTCTCCCTGATTAGAAAAAATTTGACCGACTATTCAATAAGAACTTCTGAAGGAACATTCCAACTCAAGTTGGTTGCTTCAAACTTTATTTCTGCCCCTGGATTGGCCCAACGATGTAACCTTCCATCGTTGTGTGCGTCTTCATGAAAGCCTCAGCATGTGTTGTCAACTTTGTGTGTGTGTATGTTGCCGTGTACGCTAAGGTCGTTACATATTATAATTAATACTTGGAGTTGTATAAACACTGTTGCTTGAGGTGGTGCATCGTTGTGTATGAATTATAAACGTTACTATGCTAACTCATAGCATCGTGCACTCAACGGTAAGACCTCTGTGTGTGTAGCTGCGTGTTTATATGTGCATCCCTGTTAACATATTGGTACTCCAGGAAGTTTAGTCTGTTTTTTTTAAATGAAAATTGAAACTGTTTCATTTCTGTGTACGTGCGTTGGTGCGCTGAACGTAGAATGCTTGGTGTGGTAGAAGAAGGCCTAATTATTTGGGCAGCATTCCATGTAATCCACGTTTTCGTACATCATTTCCTCTCATACCACTTGAACATCTCCTACACAATAAGTTATGTAGTATATTATCTGTACTGCATGTAGTATATATACATACATTTAATACACGCATATATATTACGCACGTGTTATACCGCATATGTGAACCTAAGCGTCAGTTATTTTAGCCCAGTTCATATAATCGTACACGACGTGATGTGACCACAATGGCTGACACAAATGTGTCTGTAAAATAAGTGAGTCTCCTTGAAAGACGAAAAGTAATAAAAAATAACATAGACATGGACAGTAAAAACGGAGCTGTACCTGGAGGTCGCTGGCTCAATACATCACCTAGGGAGAAAAATAAAGGAGTGTCAGTGACGTCATAATATTGCAAATAAACGAGCGACATTCTCCAACTCATCCCTGATACTCATTTGAACTCTGATTACTTTTATGAGTCGTTTTCCAGGTTGTAAAAATCCAAACGTCTATAAAATTCTCATAAACTTCGCAAAGCCTCTAGGAACGAGAAAAAATTGCTTTCTTTTCAAACCATCGCTCCTCTCCCTCCCTTCTCCTCGTGTTCACCCGCCACACACCCGTACCCACAAAATCTCTCGTAATTAGAAAGCTCACCTGAGCAACCGTTTTTTTCATGGCCTTGTTGTGCCAAAAAGTGAGTCTCGCCCTAAAACTGATTCGCAAGAATATTTGGCATCATGCTGCATGTCAAAACATGTTCCAGAATACGTTGTTTTATGGACTGTCAACAATGAATCAAAAAATGACAATGTAATCAAAAATGACAAAATACATTTTGAGAAATTTTAGTTCCTTTCAATACGTACCTAAAACAAAGTAGCTAAGCCCCAGGGGTAATAGTACAATATTCAGGCACAACCATCTTTTGCACGGCACTGGCCTTGGCACAACACTATGTTTGGCACGACACATCGAAGGCCGCGATTTATCAAAGCTACAAATGTTTGCTCTCTTTATTTTTATTCCATGTGTAGCGAGTGATGAATTGTGTCATCAATAGCGAGTGTGATGAATTGTGTCATCTGTAGCGAGTGTGGTGAATTGTGTCATCTGTAGCGAGTGTGATGAATTGTGTCATCTGTAGCGAGTGTGATGAATTGTGTCATCTGTAGCGAGCGTGATGAATTGTGTCATCTGTAGCGAGCGTAGTGAATTGTGTTTATAGCGAGTGTGATGAATTGTGTCGTCTGTAGCGAGTGTGATGAATTGTGTCTGTAGCGAGTGTGATGGATTGGCATATGGAATCTTTATATTTTCAGAACACAGAAAAAGTAAAAGAAATTGAATCCCTACAGCAGGCTAAGCCTTTTGTTCACGCTGTAGTTCTTTACAGCTGCTGCGTTCAGACTTACAGAGGCTTTGTGTTCTATGTTTCAGTTTTATGCTTCACTGTCGATGAAATGGAATTTAATTTATTCAATAATATTCACGTACATTTACGAACGAATGAAATTTTTACTCGGTGCTTGGACACATTTTTGTTCAGCTTCAGTGAATTTTTTTGTAATTTTCTCAATCTTTTTATCTATTTTACTCTGACTTCAACTATCAATTGATTTTTATTTGGCTTTTGCTGGCCGCTGACTTGATATTATTTGTGGTTTCAAATTAAACAATTTAGATATAAAAAAGAGAGCGTACTCTACACCAAACAATTTTTAATGGAACACAGACCATTTATTGGAACCTGAGATGGAAACATAATATTGTGCAAATTAACTTTTTTATCAGATTTGTTGTGACGATAGATACATCGGCACACTGAAGCCAGTCTTAGTGCTGACAGGTCTTTAAAAAAATTGTTGTAGTATTGAGCTTCAAAATACAAGAAAAATGGTTAGAATTTTTTCACTGAAACTCTTTCGCAGGAAAATAATGAGTTGAAATCTGACAAATTTTTAAGTAATTTTTGCATAAAATTGTTTACAAATTTAAAAAATATGTTATCGTGGTAATATTTTTATTAACCAATTACGGGCACACCTTTTGAATAATAATCGATTGAATTAATTGAACATAAATTAAGAAATGATCGACTGAAATAATTAGGCATTAATTAGGCAATCATCAATCGAATTAATTGGAATTTGATTAAACAATCACTAAAACAATTGAGGGAGCATCCACTGTAAAGTCATTTATGACTTAATTCTAAAAAATTCATTAAATAAATTAACATTAATGAATTTCATGAGTTGCATTTATCACAACGGGCATCTTTACTTTTTTGTTTTTGAAATAATCGGTGGTCACTTCCTCCAAGAATTTTTTATTTCATAGTCATGTTTTTGTATAAAAAA
>VCRD01002724.1:37818-58060 GCA_006783055.1 Trinorchestia longiramus
TATAGCTGTAAGAGATATAGAAGTTTTTTTACAATAAAACGTTAGAATTTTTTTGCGAGTGGTGAAAATTATGGTAATATTGTTAGTAATTGTAGAAATAGTAATTATTAGTAAAATTAGATTGTGCAGTTAACAGTGAAAGTCAAAGGTAAAAAACGATGAATTTTATTGATTAGAAAATATTTGGATTAATAGAGTTCAGGCAAGAAAAAGTTGGGTCAAGTCATGAGGTGGATAATGACAGTGTTAGTTAACTTCAAAGACTTAATATTCGTAGTTTCCTTTGCTGGTCTATTCTCTCCTCAGCCCTACCCCGTCCCCCCAACCCCCTCATCCTCGTCTCCCCTCACCGTAACGGCTCGTTTGTCTCGATAATCCCACAAAGAAGGGGAAGTTTAGGATCACAGCTGCTTTACCTGAGCTCGGAGGGGGACATTGGGGAGAGGGAAGCGATTGGGGAAAAAGGGAAGGTAATTGGGGATCGAGGGGAGGGAATTGGGGAACGAAGGGAGGGAATTGGGGATCGAGGGGAGGTAAGTGGGGAACGAGGGGAGGGAATTGGGGTGAGAGGTAAGCGATTGGGGAGAAAAAAGGGCAATTGAGTGAGGAGACAGGGCAGTTAGGAAAAACATGGGTAATTAGAGAGAGAGGAGGGTAATTGGGAGATAGAAAGGACATAATAGGAGAGATAGGGGATAATTGGGAAGAGAGGTAAGACAATTGGAGAGAGAAGGGTGACAACAAGGGAAAGAGACGGTAATTGGGAAAAAAGGAGGCAATTAGGGAGAGAAGAGACACTTGATTAATGTGGAGAAATGATTGGGAACAGAGAAAAGGCACTTTGTGAAAAAGGGGGGTAGATGAGAGGAAAAAAGGGCTGAGCAACTGGGAGGGGCAGTTAGGGAGGGGATGGGGAGGTACAAAGAGATCCTCCAGATCCAACTGTCATCTGGCTGGTGAGCCATGATGCTGGTTACAGTAGATTGATCCAGTACAGCTTGGGTAGCTGGCATATAGAATAGAATAGAGTAGAATGAGGCTATAGGAACAAACCTTCTGGCCCATTCTTGGGTCGGATAATTACTTCGATAATTATTCGGTTGTTTACCCAAGTCCCATGCCGTATTTCTAGCCGCGTCAACCATGTCGGCGGCGGGATTCGAACCCGGGTCTTCCCGCTCGCAAGCAGATTCGCTCACCAGTCGACCAAGCTGGTCTGTGTTCGAACTCATTGTACTCTGCATTGCCGATTGTGTGAGCGTTTCTAACTGATTGCGTTGAGTTATTAAATCATTTCTAGTGTATCATACTGGGACATTTCTCGCTGATCGTTTTGGGCCAGTAAGCAATTTTTAATAACCTGTATATTATTCCGTTTTCGACGATCATACATATTTAGCTGGATAGTTATTAGTAACTCGACCCGGTTTTGCCCATAGAGAGAGAAAGAGAGAGAGAGAGAGAGAGAGAGAGAGAGAGAGAGAGAGAGAGAGAGAGAGAGAGAGAAAGAGAGGGAGAAAGAGAGAGAAAGAAAGAAACAAAGAGAGGAAGAGAAGCGTACACAAACTGAGTGGGTTTGAGTTTGATTTTAAATTATTAGAAAAAATAGGATTTTTTAAGTTAAAATTTTTTTGTGCATGTATGGAGGTTTCCTTAAGAAACTAGAAACATGTAAGCCATCCTGGTATCTACTCTAGTCTACTAAGTAGTGCTAGCATCTACTTCAGTCTATTAAACAGACCTAGCATCTACTTCAATCTACCAAGCAATCTTGGCATCGCCTCCAATCTACTTGGTATATGTAACATCTACGCCAGTCTACTAAGCAATACAGTACTAGTATTTTTTCTAGTCTTCTAAGCTGGGCATAGATATGAGGTAGAACGTAGATATGAGCTTGGAGGTAGATATGAGGTAAAATGTAGGCATGAGGTAGAACGTAGAAATGAGGTACACAATAGAACTGGCCTTTCTGAGTGACCTAAGAACATATAATAGACAAAAATCGACTTAATTATATACGTTTACTACCCTGGCTGTCCTGACTACTTAAATTATCCAAACTATCTGGAGCGTGACTATCTACATGTATAATACACAGTGTATATCCATCTTCTCTCTCACTGTCTTTCTCTCTCTCTCTCTCTCTTTCTCTATCTATCTGTGTGTGTCCGTCCTATTACTTTTTATTTATTACTAAAGAAATATTATTGAACTTAAATCAGAACTGGTATATATGATGATGAGCGTTGTATTATGACACCAGAATATCATAAAATATTAGACAGTTCTCGTGGAAGTTCGACAATTTAGATTTTACTGATTTGAAATTATTATATAGATGAATACATTAAAGATTTGCGACGAATTATTGTGCTTCAAATGAATATATTTCATTAATATGTACAGAACTTCCATTGTGTATCTTATCTGCCGATAACATGGCCCAGGTAGTACCCGTTGAAATCCCTTGATTTAAAAGTGATATAATTTAGGACCTATAAAAATAAAATACATTTTTCAGTTTTACCCGAGGTATTATCAGAATTTGAATATTTTTCATGAATGTATACAGAACTTCCATTTCCTATTTTATCTATCGATAACATGGCCGTGTAAGAGAAGAAAGCTAATAACGGAAAAAATGGAGTGTTCAATAGTGATTCGGCGCCTTTGGTATCCACAATACAATGCTTGTAATACATGCATACCCGTTCTGATTTCAGTTGAATAATTTTTTTTCAGTAATAAATAGAAAGTAATGGGACATACACACACAGATACAGCGAGAGAGATGGAGATAAATAGTCGATTATATATGTAGATAATATTTTTTCTGTTATTAGTCTTCTTCTCTTACGCAGCCATGTTATCGGTAGATAAAAATACAGAATGGAAGTTCTGTGTAATAGATATGAAAAATACTATTTTGAAATACAATAATTCTTCGAAATTGTTACGACATTCGTCTTCTTAATAATTTCAAACAAATCTAAACCGTGGAATTTGCACGAGAACTATCTAGTCTCTAATATACATAGAGTCCCAGGTTCAGAGTGGGTGCTGTCTCACACTTAAACTTAGAACGACTGTTTCTTTTTTTAAACAGCAGTCACATCGTTCAGGCAGCTCACATTCATTCCTCTTCCTTGAAGTTATAAACTCCAAAGCGACACTTGCTTTTCGTTTTTTTTTGCTTGAGGTAAAATTGACAGGGTGAGATCATTGTTGGGAAATCTATTTTACCTGAAGATGACTCAAGGTTGAGATTATCTTAAAATGATAATCGAGGTAAAATTATTATGTACAAGCAGACCCACACGTGAAAATTCATGTGTTTTTTATTGAATTTTTTCCTTTCATTTGCTGGCGGATGTGGATTTTGCAAAAGAGTTCCCGTATTGCAGCATGCGCCTTTATTATTCACAATACAATACTTACAATACATGTATGTATACCCTACCGAATTTTTTCCTATTTAAATTCACTTGAGCGTGACAGAAAGACGAACCAAGTAACCACGCAAGCAACAAACTGTGTATTATTATATGTATAGTGAAATAACAAACTAGTTTCCGTGAAAATTCCACCGTTTAGATTTGAATAATTTGAAATTAGTATAAAGACGTATGTTTTAAAGATTTATGACACATTCTTGTGCTTTAAATGAATATTTTCCATGAATATGTACAGAATTTCCATTCTGCATTTATCTATCGATAACATAGTTGTGAAGGAGAAGAAGGCTAATAACGGAAAAAATTGATGTATTTTATAGTAATCCGGGGCTTTTGATATCCACAATACAATGCTTACGATACATGTATCCCCATTCCGATTTCAGTTCGATAATTTTCTTCAGTAATAGATTGGTCGAAGTAGGACGGACACTCACAGATAGAGAGAGAAAGAGAGAGAGAGAGAGAGAGAGAGAGAGAGAGAGAGAGAGAGAGAGAGAGAGATGGAGATGCACTATTACGTAAGTAGATTATTTTTGAAAGTGAGCGGTGTAGACGAGGTATAGAGCTCAGACCAAGGGATTACTCCATATTTCAAAAAATACTAAGACTAAAAAAAGAATCTGGCCTTTATGCAATTCATTTATGCTGTTTGAGAGCATGGACGATCCAATCAAAGCTGACTGATGGTCGATCACAAAGGACCTCTCTATTGCTTGAGCAAATGCCGCCACATTCATTCAATCTTATTGGCCTGGGAATGACTTCATACGTCGCCGAACAAACATCCCGTCTCAAATTTGTGCCCGAAAATTGTCGAGAAATAAAATTTTGCTTTTGTTTAGGCGTATGGTTCAGCTACAAAACGCAGTGACTGAGTGGCATTAGGTTTTAAATACAGCGAAACGTGTGAGCGAGAACGATATCAGCAAGAAAACATAATGCTTATTTCTGTAGATGGAACTGATGTCAGACACGCCTCTGACTGAGTGAAGGTGTTTGCTTTGGGTCGAGTTTGATCTCAGCTAAACAAATCTTGCATATCTGAAAAGGAGAACTAAGAAGGTCACTAAGAACGGGAAGAGAAAGCGTCTGACCTTGGGAAAATCAAATAGAATAATAGGATTGATAAGCAAGGGAGCGGCCTAGAAGGAAAAATGACTTTGAAAAATAAAAATCTGACAAAAAACACATGATCTGGGAGAAAATATATTGGAAAAAAAGAATGACTGGGAAAATGAAGTTAATGAACGAAAGGTGAAGTAGATGATAAACCCTAATAAAATATAGAAAATGAGACATTTAGAAGTATAAATCTTTGCCAAAGTTTTTTGAGAAACCAATCGTAAATTTTTATTGCAGAAAAGAACTCATCTGACGGCGTCCGGTGAAAACAAATTTTTCTAACTGCAGTCCTAATTTCAGTAAATTTTTGTGACAGACTTTCATTAAAGTCCAACTTCGCGTTAGCACTTTTAGTCTCAAAGTTGAGCAAGAAAAACTTCCAGTCTGACAAAGTTTTGACGTTTGTGTGTCTGCGAACAGCAAATATGCGAACTAATTGACCATTTTTCTCCACGACCTTTGTGGACGATCCTTTGCACCCCACACTTCTGACACCAAATCCAGGATTTTAATTCACAGAAAATTTTTGATGAGTCCACAGGAAGTGACAAAAGAGAACCTCAGGGAAAATGAACTGTAAACAAATACTTTTTGGTGAAGTTTCTTTAGAAAATGTTAGATTAAAGGTGACGACTGTGGGGTACCTTAGAGGACATTAGAGTGAAGTCTTCAAGCATGCAAGAATGGATTTAATTCGAACCAAAATTTTCTTTTATATGCTTATTTCTTGCTAATAGAAACTTTCCCAGTAACTTCAAAGAAGAATAGAATAGAATAGAATAGAATAGAATAGAATAGAATAGAATAGAATAGAATAGAATAGAATAGAATAGAATAGAATAGAATAGAATAGAATAGAATAGAATAGAATAGAATAGAATAGAATAGAATAGAATAGAATAGAATAGAATAGAATAGAATAGAATGAGGCTATAGGAACGAACCTTCTGGCCCATTCTTGGGTCGGATAATTACTTCGATAATTATTCGGTTGTTTACCCAAGTCCCATGCCGTATTTCTAGCCGCGTCAACCATGTCGGCAGCGGGATACGAACCCGGGTCTTTCCGCTCGCAAGCAGATTCGCTCACCAGTCGACCAAGCTGGTGGTCGACTGGTGAATCGACTTATCGACTGGTGGTCGAGAATTTCCCTGTTTATGGTCTCTAAAGGGGAAAAGTATCCTCCATTTTCCCCAAGAGAGAAAATTAACTCCTCTCAAGGCCATCTGGCATCTGATGACGAATCTCACGTATGAACAGTCCTCTAAAAATATAATTTAAAACTATGAATAAAATAACTAATTTTATCTCATTTATAATATTTTGCTTGTCTGCGTCAATCCCACTTTACAGATACTAATATTCAGGACATTGTTTAGGTAAAATATTCTCAAAAATCTTCGTTACTTAAATAATATTAAAGTAACGACTTATATATATATATATATATATATATATATATATATATATATATATATATATATATACGTTTCGAATATTAATTATTAGATCATTCATACCCTAAAATATATATATATATATATGTATATACTTTAGGGTATGAATGATCTAATAATTAATATTACTTCTATTTTTCAATAAACTAGTCAATTTATTGGAATTGGGAGAAGGCAGTTATGCTCGCGGAAAAACCATGGGAAAAATTATTCAGGTGTTTCTAGGAATGTTTTCAATCCAATGCTTACTTAGTTTTCAGTTTTAAAATATCGTAAAATAGTTTGCACGAAAGATTACGTCGAAAGATGATTTCTGTCATAAAATTTGATGCATGAAATAAATTAAATACTGGTTTTACATTCCGTAGACTCACAAGAAAACGAACTTGCAAAGAAATGTGTTCAATGAAACCACTTTGCAAAATCAACATCCGTTTACCATTCCCGAGCCAGCAAACAAATTTTGTATCACCTTCAATTAACTTTAGATTGTTGAACTATCAATGTGCACCTTGACTATTCAATATCGGCAGTTATGTTTATTTATTTATTTGTCCTCTTACGATCAAATTTCGCGACTTTTAAAAATTCTATTACGTTCTGGTACTCATAACTGGTATTGAAATGCTCTATATTCATTGCATTGTTCTGGATACTGGATAGAGCAGCTCCCAAGTCATGTATTGAAATTCTCGCGCTGCAAGACTTTTGTCAGGAAAAAATCAGTGGAGGGGACATATCGATTGTCTATTTTTCACTCTACAATTAGATTTCTGGAGCAGTTGTGTGTATTGTTATGGTCACGAGAAGCTGGACTGCAGGTTTGTAGATCTTCAGTGGGGAGAGAGGGAGAGTCTCGGGAAAAGGGGAGTTAGGGGTAAGGAAATGTTATGGGTAAGGAGAAGTTAAGGGTAAGGAGAAGTTAGGGGTAAGGAGAAGTTAGTGGTATGGGGATTTGGAAAAGGGAGAGTTGGTGGGAAGGAGGAGTTGGAAGAAATGGGAAAATTTGGGGAAGAGGAGTTAGTGAGTAGGGGATGTTGGGAAAGGGGACTAGGGAGACGTGGGAGTTGGAGGAAGAGGGAGTTGGGGAGGGAAGGTAATAATGTTCATGAGGAGAATAATTTATTTGTTCACGTATACTGTATTTATCTCACGTGTTTTGAAGTAAAATAATCCATTTTTTATGCAGTTTGTGTCATGGAAAGCATATTGAGTGATAATGTCATTGTAAACAAACTAATTATTTTTGTGTACTAATTAATATCATTGTTTATTATTATTTTCAATAATCACTCTATCATATGAATGATTTCATTAGAATAGGAAAATACGGCTCATTATTACTTCCATTAATCAGGCGTAATTAATGCTTCTATTGAGCTTTCTTTTGTTACACCTGGGACACTTTCACAAAATATTGCAGTCACAGTCAAACTTCTCTATCTGTCATTAAAGTCATCCTTTAAGATTTGAAGAATTTATATATATACAGGAAAACGTTACCAAAATCCCCCAAATAATAGGACAGTGCTGAATATAATGAAGAAATGCTCTAAAAAACACTAAATGTTGTCAGTAATTGAAATTATGATGGTGAAAATAACAAAATTTGATTGTATTCGAAAAATATGTTACTTTGTAGCTTATTTCAGCCAAATAAAAACTTTCTCCGCAACTTGAAATTAAAAATATCCATTTCTGATCACTAGAGAAGCGAATGTTTGCCGTAAGAGGGAAACATTAAACATTCTCTACTCCACTAATTTGATGGGCACATTCTTTTCTAGTCATGATTATGAAAAATCATTTTTTTGACGTCTCTGAGGAATAGTTATTTATGGTTATATTTGAAGGAACGCCTCGTTCTTGCTCAGGTCATTAAGACGAGGAGACTAAGCGCCTGCTGCTCTGACAGACGAGCACGAGACACTGAAAATAATACTTGGCCAGTTGACTGTGTTCATAGTCTTAGTCTTAAGACTAGGTGTTTGTGTTGAAACTTGTACCTTAGTCTTTAGACTAGGTGTTTGTGTTGAAACTTGTACCCTAGTCTTAAGACTAGGTGTTTGTGTTGAAACTTGTACCCTAGTATTAAGACTAGGTGTATGTGTTGAAACTTCTACCTTAGTCTTAAGACTGGGCGTTTGTGTTGAAACTCGGGTCCTTAGTCTTAAGACTGGGCGTTTGTGTTGAAACTCGGGTCCTTAGACTTAAGACTGGATGTTTGTGTTGAAACTCGGGTCCTTAGTCTTAAGACTGGGCGTTTATGCTGAATCTTGTCCCCTAGTCTTAGGACTGAGCGTTTATGTTGAAACTCGGGTCCTTAGACTTAAGACTGGGTGTTTGTGTTGAAACTCGGGTCCTTAGTCTTAAGACTGGGTGTTTGTGTTGGAACTCGGGTCCTTAGTCTTAAGACTGGGTGTTTTCGTTAAAGTTCGGGGCCTTCTCTGTGCAGCAACACGAACAGGGCAGTGTGGTGCAGGTTAACTGAGAGACTATGCCATTCTTTGAATCCTTCAGTGACGTTACTTGTTCAGTGACTTCACAGTTACTGCTGCGACTATTACTTAACTAATTTTACAACCTCAGTAACTTCACGACTATAGTAACTGTACAACCCCAGTAACTTTACGGCTCCAGTAACTTTACGGCTCCAGTAACTTTACGACTCCAGTAATTTTACGACTCCAGTAACTTTACGACCCCAGTAACTTTGTGATTCCAGTAACTTCACGCCCCAGTAACTTTACGACTCCTGTAACTTTACGGCTCCAGTAACTTTACGACTCCAGTAATTTTACGACTCCAGTAACTTTACGACCCCAGTAACTTTGCGATTCCAGTAACTTCACGCCCCAGTAACTTTACGACTCCAGTAACTTTACGAGTCCTGTAACTTTATAACTTCAATAACTTTGAAATTACTGGAGTTACTACTTCAGTAGTCATAGAGAAGACCTGAAGGCGAGTGGGACACAATAATTATACACTCGTCGGGCAACGCATGAAATTGTGATTGTATGCCTCATAGCCATAATACCTACATAACTCATGGTACCCATTAATCACTAGATGCGTGATGCAAATAATATGACCTTTGATTTATACCATTATAATGAATAATTGGTACACAGTAACTATGGCTTGCTCTTCACAATACTTCTATGGTGTATTAATTTCAAGAATTGGCGGAATAACATTTTTGTGTTTCCTGCATCGTGAGTGTGTGCTGTAATTTCCCTTATTCATGAAGGTGTGAAATATTCCTGAAACAAGAAAGTTTTTGCTACAATTTTAAATGAATTTAGAAAAAATCAAAAGTATGTACAGTAATTTTAATAAAATTTGCCCCGATTTAAAAAAAATTGGTCATGATTGCACAGAAATTTGTCCTAATTTCACTAAAATATGCCCAAATTTTAAGAAAATTGGCCTCGATTGTACATAATTGACTGCACAGAAATTTGTCCTAATTTCACTAAAATATGCCCAAATTTTAAGAAAATTGGCTTCGATTGTACATAATTGACTGCACAGAAATTTGTCCTAATTTCACAAGAATTTACCCCAATTTCGGAAAAACTTGCCACAATTTCAGAAAAATGTACCACAATTTCGGAGTCTGCTTCATGGACCGTAGCTACAAGTGGCACAGCAGATCACATTTAGCCTCCGCTGGCAGTCTGCGACGCCTTCTGAAAACACCAGTGAATGTCTTATTAGAAGCCCGTTAATGAGGTGGCTATCGAGGTAAAGTGACCGCGTGTACTGAAGTAGTTAATGAGGTACGTAATGAGAAGAATCTTCGAGGGAAATTTGCTAATTCTATTCTCACGTACTGCAGATAAATAACAGGAAACAGTGAGTATTTTATTGGGTGTGTTTGTGAACCGCAAATGCTAGTAATAACAAACGTGTATTTCTTATATTATTTGTGAAGTCAAAGAACCTGATTAATAACAGTGAATAATTTTGTTATGCTCATTCTATTCTGCAGCGTTAGAATAAATGCACTTCCATTAGGACATGATTTGTGTAACGTGACCAATGGTTTTTTCGCTGCCATTTATTTTAAGTGCCCTTCTTTTTCATTGCCTTTTACTCTATGTGAATGAATTTGTTGTGTTAATGTTTTAAAAGAAAGTTATGCGGGGCTGTCAAACTGTATCTGCCCAACACAAGAAAGAAACAAACAAAGAAATAAAACCGAAAGAAAACAGAAAGAAAACAACCGCATTGTGACGCGCGCATCTTTTTACGTCGTGCTGAAGGATTGAAGACCAGGAGGACAAGGCCATCTGCAGATTACTTTTCTTGATGTTCTTCGAGAAATTGGAGACTTGGAGACACAAGAACGCGTGTTTCTTGCATTTTGTCGCCGTGATTGTTTGGTGTGTTGCAGTGCGGCGCTCATATGACAGTGAGGACTGGTTTTGTGGCGTGTAATTACGGTCTGAAGAGCCCGCTAGTGGTTGATGGAGTGTCGTAGTGATGAATCCTAGATGCAGCAGGGCATGACAACGTGTGTTTGTGTTGTATCATTGACACACGGGCCACAAAAGATGTGTCTGGTGTCTCTATTACGTAAGTGTACCATAGACACACCGGCCACAAAAGTGTATCTGGTGTCTCTGGTAGGTATATCATAGATACACCTACCATACAGGTGTATCTATGGTATGTCTGGTGTATACATGTGCATGTAGCACGCAAACACGCATAGTTAGAGAGTGAGGATAAAGTTCCGTAGTTTCTGAGACAAATTTTCCTATTATACATGTTTGGCATACAAACATGTTATATCATACATGTTTGTGCTGGCAGAATAAAATAGAATAGAACAGAATAAAACACGGCAACAGGAACGAGTCGTTCGGTTTATTCTTGGGTAGCTAGGCAAATCCCATACCATTCAAAGAAATGACATCAATCACGGTCACGCACTTTAATCACTCACACATATTTAAGTCACGTAGACGCACGTTAATCACTCACAGGAATTTTAATCACGAACATGCACCGCAATCATCAAAAGCCCCAAGAGTTAAGAAAAATATAGAATCAGTACTGGAAAGAAGTCTAGAGACGGATATGTTTTGAAGTTTCTTATTACTTTTATCAGTTTTAGGAACGTATTTCTGGTTCAAACGTTATTGTCTGTCGAAAAGCCGTTCTAGGGTAACATCGTTGAAGCCGTTGAGGTATTTATAGGTGTCGATGAGTTGTCCTCGCAGTCTTCTTTGTTCTAGGGAGATGAGTTCAAGCTGTTGAAGATGTCTTGTGTAGTTAAGTTTACAGAGTTTAGGTATCATTTTCGTTGCTCTACGCTAAATGTTCTCAATTTTATTAATATCTCTTCGTAGGGTAAGACACCAGAGTTGCACTGTATTTCTAGATGTGGCTGGACTAGCGCTTTATTAACAGGTCATTATTTTAATCATATATGTGACGAGATCTCATTGTTTTTAATAACACGAAACCACATTGCTGAAAAATACACTCCTAAAACACGACAATATTAGTCTGTATACGAGGGAATAAAATTTATTTTTTATTAATTATGCAAATTTTGAAGAAAATGTGAGTATTTATCTGACATTTATCATGAAGTCACAGCATGAACCACATGCTGTTTGTTTGCTTCATCTCACACACGTTTCCATTCCTGAATATCAGCAATGAAATTCTTCGTAGTCATCAGAATTTGATACAGCGTTTTTAATAAATTCATTCTTGATGATAAACACAAAAATTATTCTGAGGGATTTTTGGAGTTGTTTGAGTAGATGCATCACGCATTAGAGAAGCAGTCATGCTGAGCAGTGAAGTCTTGATCTAATGAGAGTTTAGAGAAGCAGTCATGCTGAGCAGTGAAGTCTTGATGTAATGAGAGTTTAGAGAAGCAGTCATGCTGAGCAGTGAAGTCTTGATGTAATGAGAGTTTAGAGAAGCAGTCATGCTGAGCAGTGAAGTCTTGATGTAATGAGAGTTTAGAGAAGCAGTCATGCTGAGCAGTGAAGTCTTGATGTAATGAGAGGTTAGAGAAGCAGTCATGCTGAGCAGTGAAGTATTGATGTAATGAGAGGAAATTGAGGCAGTGCAGCAGTCGTCTGTGGGGAACTGAGCGTCGCGGTGCCAATTTTACGTCGTGTGGAAAAAAATTAAGCCTTCGGTGACGGTGTTTAATAATAAATTTCTGATTAATTAAGCATTGCTTCACCCATGTTCTGCACGTGGAACCTGCCCCGTACTCTACACGTGGGACCTGCCCCGTACTCTGCACGTGGGACCTGCTCCGTACTCTGCACTTGGGACCTGCCCCGTACTCTGCAGGCAGGACCTGCCCCGTACTCTGCAAGCAGTTCTGCAACTCATCGAGTTTGATAGTTTTGCTGGTGTTGCAGGCGGCTGTGGTGGTCAATAGACAAAGTTACGTACTTGAAATACCCGTATTTTGAGGACGTGCCTTGCTAAGCAGATCAAGTTGCCCCGTACTTTGTTCGGGATGTTGAAGATGAGTTTAGTGCAGAGGTGGGTGTGAGGGATAGCGGGGGAGGGTGTGAGGGATGGTGGGGGAGGGTGTGAGGGATGGTGGGGGAGGGTGTGAGGGATGGTGGGGGAGGGGGGGAGGGATGGTGGGTGTGGGTGTGAGGGATGGTGGGGGAGGGTGTGAGGGATGGTGGGGGAGGGTGTGAGGGATGGTGGGGGAGGGTGTGAGGAATGGTGGAGTTAGAGAGAGTTAGAAGGGGTAGGTTAGGACTGAGTTACTTGTAATTTCACTGTAATTTACTACTTACAATAGTTAGTCTTCGTAGCAAATTTTTAACTGCAAATAAACACTCATTCAAAGTGGTTTAAGCGTTGTAGCTCAGTTTTCACTCTACACAATCATCTATACAGGTATTCACACACTCATAACTGGTGAGTGGTGGTGTCTGTGTCGGAATTTCAAAATTTCTTACATTTGCACCATCAAACTGCCTCACACTGGACCTCATGAGGCAGGTTGAGCCGATATTTTTCTACTAGTATCCCCACACGTAAAAATTCACGCGTTTTTTACTGAATTTTTCTGTCTGATTTGCAAGTGGACGCGGGCTTTACAAAGGAATTTCCACATTGAAGGATGTGCCTTTGGTATCCACAATACAATGCTTACAACACATGTACACCCTACCGAATTTTCTCTTATCTAAATCCCTAGGAGCGTGACAAAGAGACGAGCCAAGCAAGAAAGCAAAAACTATGTATTATTATATAGTGGAATAAATCGAATTATAGAATCAACTTCACCGGTTAACATAGATTTGCTGTCCTCATTCCTCAGGGACGAGAGATCGAAAAAATCTTGAGCTGATGAAAAATTTGACCTGTTAAGTGTCTGTTGACGCTGTCGAGGTCTTGACGCAGCTCCTCTAAATAATTAAGAAGCGAGAGAAGAGACATTTCTTTAGCACCTGTTTACCATAAAGAAAACAAACGACATCGCTTATAAGGTTCACTCTTAATTATTTGATTCTTTCCAATGGCTCGATTTGAGCCATTTTTCATGCGTGTGTCGTGTTTTTAGATGTGCGAGCGTATCAGTGATTCAGAAAAGTAGCTTCATTTTCCGTCGTCTGGACCAATAATATTTCCCTTACAGTGCTGCACTGCGCCTTCCATTACTGTTGCTATGACTAGCAACATCAAAAGAATACTTCTTTTCCATGACCTCAATCAGAGCGTTGCTTAATACTCAGGCGATGAAATGGCGCGCAGGAGAAGACAATTAGAAAGGAACATTGGCACTCAAACTTAAGTGAGCGTCGAATTGAAAACCATTGTTCAAGTTTCCGACATTTTGAAAGTTTTACTCTTGTTGCCTAGTAGATTCATTTACTCGCTGTCTTGTAATTTGTAAGAAAGTTCTGTAAATGATTCTTGTAAAAACATGATTTGAAGCCAGTGAACTGTTCAGCAATTTCTAGTTTTGTTAATGAAACTATTTATGAATTGTACTTCCCTTCCTAGTCGCTAAGTGTAGCAATCAAGCAAACATGTGTGCTGACAGTAACGGCATGTTTAGGGGAGTAAGTCACACATTCCATGGTAAATGACTACATGTGAATAAAATTATAATGTAAAGGGTGTGGCAAAAGTCACATGATATATTTAGAATTAATTTATGCAAAAACTACTTGAGATAGAAACTTCAGGTAAATTGCAAACGAAAGAAAGGGTTTTGGAGTTTTTATTTAAATAGGATATCGTCTAAATGCCCACCATGTTGGTTTATGCACATGCGCATTCTTTTCGTAACAGAATCCATCACTTTTCTTAGCATCTCGGGAGGAATGTGGCGAATCTCTAGAGAAATCTTCTCTTTCAAATGTTCCAAAGTACGAGGCCTATTAATGTATAGTTTTGAATTTAAGTACCTCCATAAAAAGAAATCCAAAGGGGTCAAATCACAAGATCTAGGAGCCCAAGGAATCCCACTTCACTCACAAAAGTTTACTGTCTGGTGCGGTATGACAAATGAAAGGATTATTGGTCCCTATTTTTTTTAAAATCAGAATGGAGAAACTGCGACTGTAACTGGAGCTGCATATCGAAAATTCATTGAAGAATATTTAAGACCTCAAATTCAAGATGGGAATATGTGGTTTCAACAAGATGGTGCAACAGCCCATACAACAAAGGAATCAATTCAACTTTTGAAGACAATTTTCCCAAATCGATTAATTTCGCGTTTTGGTGATATTCCTTGGGCTCCTAGATCTTGTAATTTGACCCCTTTGGATTTATTTTTATGCGGGTACTTAAAGTCAAAAGTATACGAGTACATTAATAGGCCTCGTACTTTGGAACATTTGAAAGAGAACATTTCTCAAGAGATTTGCAACATTCCTCCCGAGTTGCTAAGAAAAGTGATGGATTCTGTTACGAAAAGAATGCGCATGTTCATAAACCAACATGGTGGACATTTAGATGATATCCTATTTAAATAACAACTCCAAAACCCTTTCTTTCGTTTGCAATTTACCTGAAGTTTCTATCTCAAGTAGTTTTTGCATAAATTAATTCTAAATATATCATGTGACTTTTGCCACACCCTTTACTTGCTAATTTTGTGTACTCATCTCGTATTTAAATAAACAAAGAATACAGGGTGAGTTAGAAAAAATATATTCTCTAATTTGGTGCAGAATAGTGTGCAGTATCTGAGGTACAGCTTTAAATTGGTACAGTATGGTGTGCAGTATCTGAGGTACAGCTTTAAATAGGTACAGTATGGTGTGCAGTATCTGAGGTACAGCTTTAAATAGGTACAGTTTGGTGAGCAGCATCTGAGGTACAGCTTTAAATAGGTACAGTATGGTGTGCAGTATCTGAGGTACAGCTTTAAATAGGTACAGTATGGTGTGCAGTATCTGAGGTACAGCTTTAAATAGGTACAGTTTGGTGTGCAGTATCTGAGGTACAGCTTTAAATTGGTACAGTATGGTGTGCAGTATCTGAGGTACAGCTTTAAATAGGTACAGTATGGTGTGCAGTATCTGAGGTACAGCTTTAAATAGGTACAGTATGGTGTGCAGTATCTGAGGTACAGTGCAGGGTACAGCATGATATGTACTGCATAATCCAAAGATTGAGAGATCATAATAAATATTCCCCTGAGAGCGATGCTTCCACCCTTGCCTTCCCTCCAATCTCTTACTCAGGATCAGGCGAGCTATTGACTGTTGATCCTGCCTATCGTACGTCGAAATAAGCCTTGAAAATCAAACTAAGCTTCTTAAATTAACTCTGAGGCTCGCTAAGAGCTGAAGGCTTGCCTGAGAACCGTTCTTCTTCATTAGACAGCACTCTAGTTCTAGTCTCAGTTTCTAGGAGGCAAGCAACATTTAACTCCTTTCTCTTTAATTTCAGGGTGTAGTTTTTTTAAAGAAGAATGGCATTTAATTTCGATGTGCATGAGTTTTGATTTTAGGTCATCAGAAAAGAATTGTATTTAATACTACTGAAGTTTCTAGTTTAATTAAATAGTATAATTCTGGTACATGCATTACACTTTGTATGGAAGTAAGTTTTGTGTTTGTGCATAACACACACACAAGATCATGTACGCGACTAACAGTAGGAAAATTACTAAACATCTTGTCTTTACAAGTGGAAAAACGTTGATCTCGAATCAAATAAAAAATCAATCGTTTTACAAAGTGCTTGCCCAACTCTCAGTTCTAAAATATATTCCAAAGTAAAAGATTGACCTCAAATTCTCTGGATGAAGGGCACTGAGTTGCAGACTGATAGTCCTAGAAAAAAATCATCACCTCGGCTACAATAATATTAACTTGGAAGGCGTATTTAGAATACACAATAACTTCCGAAATAAAAATTAATACCTAAAAACTTTATTGAGCTCCATATCATGATATTTTTTATTCATCCATATCATGATATTTAATTGTCAGGATTTGAAGACAACACACCGAGAATGCTTTCTTTGTGGTACAATAAACACATTTGAAAATCACCATGACCATTGCTGAGCTAGTTGTCTATAATCATTAATTGTCTCAAACTGTTCTCAGTTTCTATTAGATATCAGACACTTATATACAGTCGCTTTTGTGACAAAAAGCATCATCCCAGAAAAAAATTCAGTAATATCAAAAAGAAGTAGCTAAAATATCTCTTAAGATCTTTATGTCGACACGAGTCAACACCTCAAGCGTTTCGATAATGTTTGTTACGTTTTAGCAGAGCGAAGAATATATGCCTGCTCACGAATTTGTATGCTTACGAGTGTCTTGTAGTGATTCGCGTGGTTCGCTCTACATATGAACACAGCACAGACGAGGCTAGCTATCGTCGACCAATCAGAGAATAAGACAATGGAAGTGAATCCAGCGACGGGGCTAGCCCCTTTACAACCGGAAGCACGACATCGTCCAATGAGTGATCACGCTCAGGCAGCAGAGCCCAGGCAGTCGCCCAATATAAGGAAGCTAACATGCTCTGTTTCACGGACTCTCTACTAAGTGCTTCCAGAGTTAAAATCTCTTCAAGAACTTTCATCAACTGAAGAAAGCACATAGCCAACAGCAGAGCAAAGGAAGCAGTAACCAGCCATCCTGTGCGAACAGAATGGGGCTCAAAAAACCCACGCACTAACAAGAAGTGCATGTGCTCCAACTCGACACGCGCTTAAACTCTATGTATACGTCCCAGCGTACTACCGGCAAGATGTCAGTACACCAGTACTCGAGGTGAAGACGTGGCCTAAATGCAAACTATAAAAACTCATCCTGCCTTTAAATGCCTTTTCTCTCATTGGGTTCTTCGACGGTCCGTTACTTCCTCAGGCGCTCACTCCGAGTAAGACAAAAGATAAAGATGTTCAATGTCTGCTCGGAGATAAGAGATGTCTCAGGGTTGGGACTGAAGAGTGATTAAGAGAGAGATCACTACAGTCTCCTATCTTCTACGTCTCCTTTCATCAGCATTGAGACTCAGATGGTGGTAAGATTGTAGAACTACTACTACTGGTCCTAACAGCGGTCGCATACTGGTAGGCATAGGTGGCTGTAATAATAGCACTTTTTTGCCTCTGCAATCCTATTTTTCTTTTCTCAACCACTGCATTACAACTTTAGTGACCGTACGTGATTGACGTACATATGACCACGTAAGACTAGGGTTCATATCCGCGCACGGACTTCTAGGTTCTTCTCTTCAACATCAGTTTATTCTATTAAACAAAGCAGAAATCAATTCCAATCTTGTATTGCTAACAATAATAGACAAAACCATCCAGGACTAAGATTCGAAGGGCCCAAATTACATAATTAATTTCAGTCTCGACAAGAAGGCAAGGCGTTGGAGGTATGCCATCTCACAGGCCTCTAGCTCCTGTGCTGCCCTGGCTCAATTATCTAAAAGTCCTCTTAATTAAATGCCAGAGGGCAATTACTCGAGTCAATGCTCAGGTAAGAACGCACTGCAATGCTGTGCTTACTAATGCTGAGGTTCATTTCTAATGTATTGAATAGGATCGTGAATAGATGAACTGCATCTTTTTGTCTGGGTATTTTTATTGAAACAAGTATACTTACTATTTGGCCCTCCATTTATTTCTTGTTATTTACCCGTTCATAGATTGATTCTGATGAAGAAATATCATAAAATTTTTGTATTTTGTTCGGATGGTATTAAAAGAGGCATAGATTTTTTCTGAAAATAATTAAAACAAGGTCAGGACTTTAAAAAAAATTAGACGCTTGTTGTACCACGTGAAAAACAGTATTACGTGTTTTTTTAATCAAGATCTAGATTTTGAATTGTTTTAGAAAAAGCTTGTTTAGGTAAAATCTTGCCATGATCTTTTGAACTACGTCCAAGCTTCTAGCAAGATTTGATGGTATCATATATTATGGTGCAAATATTATACCATATTTTAATGTAAGAGTCAGTGTATGAGGTGTGCAGGTCAGCTCCTTCAGTTGATATGCTTTTAATCTCATGCAATAATTTCACTCGTGCATAACAGTGCAGAGACGCTCAGTATGATACTTATTCCGACAACCTTATATTGAGGGCATAAGCGCATTCTTATAGTAATTTACAGGAATGAAAATACGTAGCGACATGTACCCCATCAGTTTCAGCTTATTAATATAGAAATTTTACGTCGCCCATTAGAAGCAGAAGCCAGCATCGAACTCAGCATGGCACTCCACAACCTCTCGGACATCTGCTCCTCTCCACACTTTTGTTCCGTCCATTAGCTCACTCTTGACGCTGTTTTTGGCAACAAAAAAAAACATCTTTTGTCTTTTTTACTCAATTTTGTTTGGCACACTCTTGAAACAATGTCTGGCTCGCTTATGACTCAGTTTTTGGCACAGTAATGGAACAGTTTCGCCATACTTATGACTAAACTTTTAACTTACTTTTGAGCAAGTGTTTGGGACACTAATGGAACTGTTGCATCATTATGTTTGGTTACTGTTGTCACACTAAGCGCTGTGTTTGACATGCTCATGACACACTGTTTACCACACTAAGCACACTGCTTGACACACCTTTGGCACACTATATGCCACACTAATTCCAGTGTTTGACGTACTTATGACAAAATTTTGGTCACTGAAATGGCACAAGTTTTCAAAAATTCTTTGGAAATATTTTAACATAATTCCAAGCACAACTACAAATATTTATTCCAAATTCATACGTCAAATTCAGCTTTTTTCACTTACTTGATCCGTTCTAGATTGACTTTTAGTTCGCTCTTCACACGGGTATATTTATAACACATTTTTTACGCTCATCATTGCCATGCTTTTAAGCCCTCTAGATACTGATTTATATATATATATATATATATATATATATATATATATATATATATATATATAAGGCATTGATATAGATGATGAAGAGGAGCGGGACTAAAACGCTCTCTTGAGGTGTCCCTAATGTTACATGCTTCAAATTATTAACTTGATCATGAATCATCACTCTTTGAGTGCGACCAGTGAGCCAGTTTCGTATCCATCGAGAGTAGTTGCCTTGTATTCCATGCGCTTCCACCTTGGCCACTAGCCTTTTACGGGGAACTTTGTCGAAGAAATGTTAAGTTATGCAAATGGTAAAAATGCATGTTAATTAGCAAGTAGTCTCTGCCGAGTAAAAATTGAAAAGCGGAAGAAGCATAGTGCATGAACGTTGTCAGGAATATGAAGTGTCAGGAACATGAAGTGATAAGAATATGAAGTGTCAGGGACATGCAGTGCAAAAATTAACATATGTCAGGAACATGAAATGACAGGAACATGAAGAAGTATCTTCGAATAACTGAACATAAAGCTTCAAGAACATGAAGTGTCGGAAGCTTAAAATAGCAAGAACATGAAGAGAAAGATGACCAGTTCCTGTCTCTACATAGCATTCCGGGCGCCATTCCTAAGATTCCAGCCCCCGCGTGCCCGGATTCCAGCCCTCGCTCAATAACCTGGACTCCAAGAATCAATTTCCATTCCAGAACGTACGGTGAGTGGGATGTAGAGTTCGAGGTTCTCGTGAGACAAAAGTTTAATTGACTTTTTCTGCTTGCGTTCTTTCGCTGTAGCGTTTTGCCTCAGGTCTACCTAAATTGTGCCTCAGTTCTGCCTCAGTTCTGCCTCAGTTCTGCCTCAGTTCTGCCTCAG